>JAQFZY010000452.1:0-27537 GCA_034696285.1 Hypogastrura burkilli | reverse complement strand
CCCCCCCCCCCCCCCCCCCCCCCCCCCCCCCCCCCCCCCCCCCCCCCCCCCCACACACTTAGCACTCGGCCCCACCTCATAACCCTCTAATTTATGCATATGCAGATATCCGAACTCAAGAGGACTGTTGAGGAACTGAGGGCCGAGAGGGAGACACGTACTGAGCTTATTGAAAGCCTTCAGGCCAGCGGCTTGCGGATCCTGAAACGGCTTCAAATGGACCCAACTCCTGAGCAAATGCTTCTCCTCACGGACAACCGGCTCCCACTCACGCTTAAGAACATCAGCAACCTGGAAGCCTTGAAGATATTCATGGAAGAGGAGGCTGACAGCCGGACGCTGGATTCCAAAGTCCTCTGGGCCAAAATTCAGCGGTTCTGGAAGAGAATAGACACTGATTCCGAGACCCAGGACATTCTGTCTAAACTTTATCTGGGCAACCCAATCAGTTCTTATACATTGTCCAAGGTAAGAGAGGCTCAATGTTTCCAAAGTGGCTTCCCTTTATTTGGTTCCTTTTGAATTAGTTGAAGGCCGAGCTGGAGCGCTGTACCGAGGATCAGATCTTCCAAATTCAGTCTGTGATCCGGCGAAACGCCGAGGACTTGGAGGTCTTATGGGATAAATGCTACTGGGACTTCGGGGAGCGGGCCAAGTTCTCCTCAGCCCTCGAGGCCCTCTCTCCCGAAGAGCAGGCTGGAGGCCAGGAGGAGGAAATGGAGCGGCTACTTGCTTACTCGGAGCGACACGCGGAGTTGCTGGAAACAGTGAGGAAGCATCATAATTTCTGGAAGATCTGGGAGTCTCTCAATTTCAACGACAGTCCGAGCCGGCTGGCCAATCGGGGCGGGGCACTCCTCCAAGAAGAGCGGAAGCGGAAACGGCTTCAGAAGTCCCTCGCAGCCCTTGAGATCAGGATCCTGGATCTGGCCGAGAAGGCGGGGAAGGAACTGGACGGGAAGCCGTTCTTGGTCTCTGGACAAACTGCTAAGGCCTGGATTGACTCTCTCCATGAGGGCCTCAGTGTGGGGAAGGAGGGTCGGAAGGAGGTCAAGGTTAGGTCAATGGCATATTTATCTTGGAAATATAGTACTTGAAAAATGGGCCTGGAGGACTGAACAGGGTTAAATGGATCAGAAACCGCTATCTCTCCATGGAAGGCCGGTTTCCCGCAATTTCTGCCCTAACTCTAACCAAATACTTTCTTCCACCTTACAGAGGCTGGTTTCAGCTGAGAAGCAAACGATAGCTACGAAGCGGAAACCGGAACGGAGCCGTGGACTAGCCCATAGTCGTTCAGTGACGGTAACGGCCGCCGAGCAGTCAACCATTCGCTTGGGTTCGAACCCGAAGCGGAGCCGAGTGGGACCATTAACATCAGGCGTAAGTGATTTAAATGCTTATACAATCCAATAATGGTTTGACTAGGACTAACTTGGGGTTTCAACCTTTGTAGACGCCCCAGTCCGGGGCTCGCCCAACCATTATGGCCCTGGGTCCCGCTCTACGCAGAAGAAGATCTGCCCGCCACTCCATTGCAACCCCGAGTAGGCGACATGTCAAGATCCAGCTCCGGTCCCGTAAGGATGACACGGCTTCCACGCTCTCCGTCTCAGTTGCTCCGGTGAGGCCGCTCAGACTCCCGTCCGCTTTCAAGAATCATCCCGCTAATATGAATTTTAGGTAGCTCCACTATTCCTAAACTGAATACTGAAGTTAGGAACAGAACCTAAATTAATTTGTTTGTCATCACAGTATTCAATCGATGGAGACAGGCGTCTTTGAGTTTGGGAAGCCACTAATCACCAGCACACCCATTAATCAGCCCCGGGATAACAATAACAACCACGTCAAGAAGTAGAACGCTGCGTTTAATTTAAATGGAGACCGTTTAATTAGTCTTATGAAAGTCAGCGAACAGTAAGGCACTGTCTCGGACTATGCATAAGCCCAGTATTTCGTATTTATTTGATTTGTCTAGCCTTCTTCCTACTTTCAATAACTTATATATGCTGGTACACTAGTTACTAAGAATATTTTCTAAACTAGTATTTACATCTATATCTTCGTCTATCGTCGTAGCTAATATTGGAAGTGTATTTATGGGAAAACTTAGCGTTTTAAAATCATGCAATACTCATGAATACTAACTTAATTTATGATGTATATAATGAATAAATTATATAAATTGTCTTGTAATTCTTCTAAATACGAACGAAAATGAATTAGCGCTGCCTGCGATGCTCTTCGTCTTTCTGCTGCCCAATTAAATAACCGACAAAACGTTCTATGTTCCCCTTTTATTAGATTCCAAAAAGATAGAGTTTAGGTAAAGAGTAATTCATACGTAGTCGCAATAACAATTATTCTCCTAAAGCTTTTAACCTACAAGTTATTAGTCTTACATCTCTGCAGTACAAAGTATAGCTAACAAATGCACTTATATCATCGTAGATAGTAAGCTTCTCTTCATGTCGACGTTGTTACATCTAAGCTTAACAGAACACAGGTCTTGGGGACCTACTTGACAAATAAGGCAGCATACTTATGTGACCAGAGATAAGTAATAACAGAGTCCTAAAAACTATTTGACGCTGACACATGGTCAGGAAATAATAAATAAACGGTATAGCTATTGAATAAGAAAGCAGATCTGAAATTCCATCAAACACTGTATGAGGGACTAAAAGCAAAATGAACAAAATATTAAGTATTGAACTAAAATCATAATAAGAGAACAAGATGGGCACTTGGGCACCACTACATGCTGTAAGTACAATGCCACTCAAAATAGGTATACCGAAATACTCTCTTGTCACCAGTAATGTCCGAGATAATTAGTAACTTACACCATGGTGACTATAATATTCCTGACTCCAGCTGATGACGTTAAGCTGTCATGTGTGACAGGGTAGCCATTCAATCATATGGATTGAACAGTCACCAATCTACATTATTCGGAGCAAGATCATGTGGGGAGTTTGACACAATTGAAAATTTTTAAAAAAGCAAAGGGTTGCGTTAAAAAATAAACTCAGGATATGGCTTGGTTGTCTTTAGCCAAATGATAGACCAAAAACTTTTAACCGGATACATGTACGAGTGTCTCGACCTAAATTAGTTAGGTACCAAATAAAATAATCTTCTCGAAAAAGTCTGAATTGAAAGTTTAAAATAAGGGTGAAAAACTCTGCCTAATGAGGTAATTGAAGTCGGTCACATTTTCACACAACAGGTTTATAGCTACACATTATTAGGTTTCGTGGTCGTATGGGCTCAACGCTGGAGGACGGATTATCTCGAAACAAGGATCCGAAACATAATTAAAATATTTGATGTCAGAGTGCGTTAACCTCGTGGGGTCTAAGGTTTACAAGAAATCCTAAGCTGTTGAAGACAAATCGTAGTTAAGCTACCAAAAGGAGGAAGTCACTTGTCAGTCTGAATAGTTGGACGCATTTCAGTTTCTAGTCTACTAGGGATGCCTTAGAATGACTAAGCTACTGCGGGAGTCACTAAAACTACTTAACAAGGTAAACCTATTCCTATAATTATGTATAATAAATAGCAAGCACTTGATGTAAATACATATGTAAGACTCTCGAGGTACATGTTTGATGAGCGTGGATATACCTATCATAATAAAATGTATTATTAACTGTTAACAAGTTAGTCATCTATCGAATAGTTGACTATAATAAGGTGATTTGATTAGTAGCTGATGGGATAGGCAGGACTGGTTGCCTAAGCAGGTGGCGTACGAGCCAGATTGATTCGGAGCACTGGTTCAGAGCGCCGTATTGGAGTACGGAATGAGAAATCCCCGACGGCATCCTGAGCCTCCAACGCATAAGCGCGACGTTCTTCAGGGGAGAGCTCCCTTGCCACTTCAGTCGCATCCCTATCCGAAGAATAAGAAACATAAATAAATTTGCATATCTCCTCAGTATCCATTAAAGTTTACAGGTATAATCAAACCTTAAGAAGATCACGGCCTCGTCATTCCATATTCCAGCTAGGCGACGACTAAAGTGTTGAGCAATACCCTTCCATACCAAAGACTCTTGAATAGTCAGCGGATTCAATTCAAATGGATAATCTACCTCAGGCAACGCACATTCCAGATCTGGAATTCCAGTGTACTTTTCCAACTGTAAAAAGTATACATATTAATACGTATTAAATAGAAACGGAAAAATATGCCAAGGCAATACGCCATATTCTTCTAGTACAGAAATTGCAACAACGTAAATATGTCAGGGTCAGGGCCAATTGATTACGACTTGGTCTAATGCTACTTGCAGTCCGTAGTGTGTATACGATTTCGGATTATCGACGCTCTTTACATATGTAATGCACAGAGGGTCTACCAAGATAAGAAAAAACACTTTTACAAACTAGATTGCTGCCGAAGGTGTGGTCCATGAATCCTGTGACTAGTTTCTTCTTATAGACAAAACATTAATGTACACATTTGTACTCAATATGTCTCCTCTAAGGAGACCCGTGTGACAGTTTACAGGGTGATTCTGAGCGACGTGTCTGATTACAGTTTCCAAACAGTTGTAGAATTTGAAACCCTTGTACTAAATAAGCAGTGTTATTTGTGACGGAATTAACACAAGTAAATGGGACTCATACAGAATGACCTCATATCTGCGTATTTGTCGGGAATGATGGTATGTCGTCGAGTGACGTCGGGTTGGCCGAGTACTCGACGCGTTTCATTGAAATTTCAGACTTTGAGGATGAACAACGTTGCAGGGCTCGTCACTAACGGATGACATATACATGGTCCCTGAATATGGCTTCAAAACATGCGCAATACATTTGTCTACAGTAATCTTACCCGTTGGTTGTACTCGGATGCCTGGACGAATACTTTTGACGCCCATAACCGAACCACCTAAAAACTTTTCACAGAACTTTGCTTTTCCCCGAAAAACAAAACTATAGACTCTACTTTCTGACCCCGTTTAACTTTGGAACGCGCCCCTTCCCCACTATAGTCTTTAACATGGGAGTAGGCCTGCTCAATCCAGACAGCATGAGGTGACTTGATCTGCTGTATACTATCCGTATACGATTTCTAAACCCACTCAGATTTTCGTTATTTTGTTTACACGGGAAACATGATTTTAGTATGTCATACATTCCCGCCACCACTGCATGAGCGTGGCTTGCAGTAAGTCCTTTAGAGGTTATCTTATGCCATTGTGCCATCTTTTTACTACCTCCAAGCCAGAGCTCACAGTCTCAGGTAGCCTCCACGTCTTTAAAAGAAATAACTCAAGGGTGTCTTTCTTATCTTGGGACACTCTCTGTATATACTTACTTTTATCGGACAGTGGCCAGTCTACGTTATAATGCTGAGTATGCTTACCTGTTCACACAACAGCTCCTCCATTCGGGACTCGAAGCTGTGCCGAAAAAGAAACTCGTATGGTGGTCCAAGGGAGCAGGTGCTTGGATAATAATGGCGAATGAAGACAGAGTGATAATTAGCAGGAAGATCTTCGGGACAGTCAAGCACCTGACAAGGTTCGACAGTTTCAGCGTGACATTTTTAATTCTTCCGGAACCTCCGTAAGAAAACTTACCTGCACAAATAGCTCTCCTTTCATCCCGGGAAAAAGATCCTTGATTTTCCCATTGTCACGAAGAATTTTGCCCGGTGTTCCGCGCTTCTTCCGGCGAAGGCGGATGCTATTGAACAATATAATACGGAAACTAATAGTAATACCTACTTCAGTGCGTTAATTGTTTTGGCTTGTAATGACTTTTAAGCGTACCATGCGGGATCCAGGGCCTTCACTTCGGCAGAGTCAACTTCCTTGACAACATGCGCCATGATCTCTTTTCCAGACATTTCCCAGTTCAGTATAACCTCCTTCATGTATTTTGGTGGCTATCAGATATGGTTACCGATACTCAGTTTGTTATTATTGCAACAATACAAACGGGCCGAGGACGAAGGGTAATACGTAAGACAGTGACCAGTGACAATGACAATCATAATGTTCTTACCTGTTTCGCCATAGTCGGTTCAAATAGATACACCGGGAACCGGCCCTCGTTCTCCTTGAGGCGGTGCCCGAGCCGAACCCGAAAGAAGTCGTACCGAGGAACCTGTCTAAGACTTTTATGATACTCGCTCACGCATTCAGTCTCCATCTCCCTCTCGATTCTGTACATGATGAAGTTAGCCTCTTCGACGTGGATCAGTTTCCCAATCTCGTGACTCAATATGCTTAGGGGCATATTCTCAGCTGCCCGTACTACGAATTCTGAAACGAAAGTTCAGTAAGCTTGCTTAGCATGCTGCTTCAAAAGTTATGTTGCATTCCGCAGTCTAAGGACCAAACAAAGGTTGCTTTCTGCTTTGCTTACTCTGATAAGACTTATCGCGCTGCACGACATGATTATGAACCCGAAATAAATGGTTGGGACGTGTTAAGCTTCTCTGAGGAGGGAGGACGTCCTGATACGTCATCTCCCCTTCTTCGACAGGCAGGGTCAACTACATTGATGCAAAATACAAATACATAGTAAAGTCAAGTCTATATAGCTAGTACTAGAATTTACTTACGTCTGGGACTGAATGAAAGGTCATGCTCGTGTCCTCAGACACATCCTCAACAATCCCACTCACAACTTCCTCAATAATGCTGCCAGGAGTCGGGCTCCCAGGGCCCACCATTGTTCTGAATTAGAATATAAGACGAATCACAACCAACCGCATTCCCTAGCGTACCAGACAAAGTATAATCGTATAACTGGAATAATTACTTACCGCTCGCTTCCGGTCAAGCTGCTGTCCTCACTAGCACTATGATCGCTGCAGTCTCGAGGGAGCTCGAGCACTTCAGTGTTGCAGATAACCATTTGGCTACTCACAATCTCATTAGGATCAAATTCGTATTCTGAGTCCATTACAACTGTTTAGGAAAGGGAAACTTATTTTAATCTGAACAATCCATTCAGGGAAAACGGGTACTAAACCCTAAATAAATAAACATTACATTGTTCATCCAAGGGAAGAGTATCCTCATCGGCTATGTCCGGGACAGGAGATCGAACACGCTCGCTCTTTTCGGGGGTTATTACTATGGAGTAAAGAAGTTATTAGAAGAGATTCCACTGTAAGAAACTGGTAGTTTCCTACGCTTACCTCGCTCATTAAGCACGGGTACTTCGCACAGAATCTCAAAAACAAAACAATGGTACCATTCCTCAACGAATTTTAAAAATGGATCCAGCTCCTCTAGCTCCAGACTTTGAAAGATCAACTACAAAGAGCAAAGAAAACTTAGCTCCACGTTCACACCTTCCCGTGATCCAATGTGAAGCACAAGAGCTACTTACCTCATTGGCCCTATCAAAATCTAACGAGGCCAGAGACGTAGTATCACCCACAATGAAATTGTTTACATATCCTTGGCGATGGCTTATGGTCAAATTTACGTTTTCAATTTGAAAAGCTTTGGCCAACTTTCCTTTCAACTGCTGAAGTGTCATCGAAGGAAGAGCATGAATTTCCAGGGATCGAATCACAGTCTTGGTCAAATAATCAGACAGGTTGGCCTTGAACACAATGTCTATAAGACGGAGAGTCTGTTACTAATATACGATTACAATAACAGCAGTGTGTGAATGAGCCAGCAATGAACCAGCAGCAATAATTACAGTAGTGTAAGTAATGCCGGAATTTTTATAAGCGATACCCTGTGGCGTGTACGCATCAAAGTCCATATCAGGCTCTCGGATTTCCAGCAAGAGATTTTCCATAAAGTCATACTTCCGATGTCGCTTATATACGTCCTCAACCAGCTTCTTCTCACACCCTTCGAAGCTCTCCTCAGCCACAGAGAGAGACAGATTAAAACGCACCAGTCGAATATAATCGAACGGGATCATTTTTCCCGGGAACAATTTCTGTGATAAGAAAAGTATTTAGACTTAGAACCATAATAATAATGCGCAGTAAGACTAAGCCTACAACATTAAATAATACGGATATATTGTACTGACAACGAAGCATTTATGAGCAGCCTTTTCCATCGTATCGCTCTTTTGAATGATCATATTTTCGCATGAAAGGTCCCATCCACCCACTTGACGAATGTAGACGGGAAGACGAAGAATAGTTCTCTCGTAATTTTCTATGTCCAATAATTCCTTATCCGCTGCTTCCATAGAGGCCCACAACTCCTACAAAGGTCAGAAGGAAAAGGGAGTAATTAGTAATCTAGAACAGTCCCACTATCTATCACAATATCAATACAGGACAGAGTTGTTGGGTTGGATTTAAGGTAAGCGGGAAAACCACTTTCAAAAATTTACGCCTAATTAAATCCCACCCTCTTTGGTCCGATTTAGACGACAAAGTGGGACTTTTTCAATTCATTAAATCCCACTGTGATGGGATTTAATTTTTTTAAAGTGGGAATTAGCACAACTCTGATACAGGCCCTCATGACAACTATACAATACACAGCATCCTTACCTTCATCTGATCTGGCATTTCAGATAGAGTCATTGGAAGAACGTTGAGTGTAGGGTCGACTCTCCGGTAGATCAGCATGTAAGCCTGACCAAAGTCTTCATCCCCACGGCTATTCCAATCGGTCCCAAATGTTTCGAAGACTTGAGTCTCGTCAATCTGTAAGTTTAAAATTGTGGACTTATTTACACGTACATTGTCCCAGCCACTTGTAGTTTGAGTAGCTTGTAACTTGTAATACATGAGGTGGACAAGAATTTTGCGTACCCGGCTAACATACGCATCATTACAGCAATTCCATTGGTTTTTCTCCAGATCAAAGAGATAAGCAAAGTAGTGACCCCCATGAGAGCTGCTACCTCGATGAATAAGTACAGCAAGGAGTTGGTACACATTTGGGCCATTTTTTAAACAGCACGTGATTTCATCCTGATGCTTATATTCCTTTCGGAGTTTCCTGTTCATCCCATTTGGAAGATTCTCCTTGTCCACAAATTCCTAATTGGGTAGTAGAAAAGTCAAAATAATTTCGATGATCAAGTTTGTACATACGTGTATTTAGACGTGTACGGTGTAGGTATAAGAACTTACGTTGTCAATAATTTCATTGGCAGCAGGCCGGCTGTGGCAACTGCGCGGTTCCGATAAATTCAGACGCGTTGAGCCAATCGCAACGGGGTCAATTGGTGGAATAACTTGATCATCGTCATCCACGACCTCATTAGGACATTCCATGAATGGGTTCATATCGAGGATAAAAGGAAAAGCAACCCTGTCGAGTGAAAGGACAAGGTGATGAATAAGAAACTATAATTAAGATTCATATGAATACAGGAATTGCTGAAGTTGCCGAACTCACTTGTCATGGATTTTCCTTCGAGCACCAGCATTAAAGTCATATTCGGATCTTTTCAAGTTAACACACATCAGGTAAGGAAGCTTCTGAATGCAGAGTCCTTTACGTGCATTTTGGAGGCTACCACATCGTGAGCAATTATAACGATTGTCGTCTGTCAGCAGTTCATACTGAACAAACGCTTTAATGGCTTCAACCTATGTCCAAAAAATATTTAAAATTTTAAACAACTTCAAATGTAGGATATAAGAACATGTTTCCACTAACTAGCGTTGGCTCTGGCAGTGAACTTCCATAAATCCGAATGGGCAGGGACAGGGAAAGCATCATTTCCTTCTTAGAATTCCGCTTATTACAGTTCATACACTGAACGTAATCGTTCACTATGCCTAAGAATCATAAGGTACGTCCAAAGTCAGATACTAAATCTGAATGATCCAAAAAACTTAATGATAAGTGACAGGTTACCTCCTAGCAAACTATCTGTCAATATTGGGCTTCTCATAAATTTAAACTCCTGCCCCATTGAGTCCAGCAAAATTCTATAAAACTCATCTATGTCATGCTGAACTGAAACTTCATCCTTTTTCCATCCAAAAGTTTGAGTAATTTCATCCGTTGAAATTGAGCTACGAACAGAAAACTAAAAAAAAAACAATACAAATAATTAAAGCCAAATACCGAGCATCAACAATCTACAACTTTCTAGCCATTTGGAATTTGAAAGTAAGAATTAAAGTAGATACCTGCATTTGTAGAAAAAGTCTTTGAAACGCCCCAATGATGGACTTGTTATCTGGATCATACTCGACAACCTGATTGTAAATCATGTTACGGAACTCGGGACAAAAGAAGAGGCCTTGAAGCAAGCTATTTAAATAGCATGTCATCATTTGATTCCTGAGTCCAACGAACTCTCTCCGATAGTTCTCTATGAAATAGTAAATTTTAAAGCAATTCCCATCTAACATACCACGATTATAAATTAAATATTCGAATAGTGAGTGGCTTGATGTTGAAGGGAAAGAAGAGTAAATTACCGGATTCCTCAGTGACCGAACTTTCTACAACCATGGGCTCTGCATCCACCAGAGGTCCGCGAGAGCTAGTAGAAGCAGCATCTAACTCAGCATCCAAGTTCCTCACAACTGGTCTCTGTTTTTTAATCTTTTTCCCCTTGTCACCTTTAGTTAAGGAGAGTGAGTACTCCTTGTCTGGGATGGGTATAATATGGATCCGATCAAAGGTTGAATCCGGGGCCAGTCTCGAAAACGTGTACTAAAAAGTTGAAAATAAATAGTTTGCAATTTTATATGAAGGACAAGGACAGGTTGACTGGTAGTGTGAAGTTTAATTAGGTATAAGGTATTAAATTCGGAAGTTAATACCGTTTCCCCCTTGGGATTCTGATAAATGACGTCAAAACTGTCGGACGTCATATTAATTCTGCTTGAGACATCCCGAAGGAACTCTCCAACCGTGAGAATTGATGAGCAGACGAAATGAGTAACTTTAGACGGTCCAATGCCAGAAGGATCCCGGAGCTTGAAGGCAATTAGGTCATTGGGATCCCAAATTGTGCTAACAGAAGACGGAGATGGCGCCGGCAGCGAAATGCTCTCCTCTGACAGCTGTAATTGAGGGGAAGTCGTGCTCTAAAGGAAAATTAGAAACCATTTTAAGAAAATATAAGGCATAATTTAATAAACTACTCGGTAAGTCCATAACTCTCTTAATATTTAATATAGCTCCGTATTCCTTATCTCACCTGTACCGGGGAAAGTGCGGGAGCTGAACCAACTTGAAAAGCGGTTTCGGCTACTTCCGACGTAATGTCTCCAGCCACCATGGTTTCAAAGTCCTTTCAGGCCGAGTCTGATTAGAATAGAAGACGCGGACGTGAGTTTAGGAAAAAAATCAAATACCTGTGTATACCATACGCCGTACGTATTTAATACCTATACTAGTACATACTTCTATCTGTAAGAACTGAAGCCGGCAGTGAGGACAAAGTAACAAAACTCTATTCCACCAAAGGACAGAAGTAGTTATGATGTTCTAAACTTGTCCAGTATCACAATCCCTGATATTTGTGTTTTTTTTCTAATTGTGCTTAAGTATGCAAACCCAGACAGAATATTCCAGTAGATTTTCTTTCCTCAGTCGCGTATTATATATTATGCGGAAAGAAGTGGACACGAAGGAAACAGAGCACTGCGACGCGACGTGTGTTCAAGAAATCGTGCACTGGGTGCTCCGATAGGAGTGTAGGATGAGTAGGCCGATATAAATAACGGGACAAGCAACCGGCTTATGGCGCTAGCTAGATCCTCTAGCTATTTTTAGAACATTTAGCTCTATTTAATGGGGAGAGACACCAAAGCTCAAAACGGAAACGGCTGGGACGCCCAACAGAAAACCTAATGAATGCACACTGCCGCTAGACTTCGCCAGCTCAGAGCAACGGAAAACGGGTTTCAAGGGAAACAGGGTCAGTAGTCGGTATTGTAATTGTATCAACAACCAGCATACTAATGAACCAGAGAAAGTCTGGAACCACGAAACGAATCCCATTGCACTTAGAGCATTCAGAATTACACTTTATGCCCAATTCAAATTGAGAGGTGATTTATCCTTTGCAGCTTGGCGCATTTCTAAATGTGGTTCAAAAAATAGGTACTGGGTACTGCTAAGTACTATTCATCTACTAAAATAAAATTCGCTGCTCTTTGTTATTTGTATTAATTTGTTCTAGTTTAAGCATTAAGTTGACAAGGTATTATTTGTAACCATTATTAGCCGTATTTTATTCCCAGCTAGACAGACTAGGGGGCCAAAATTAAATATCTGTAAATCATTTGCTCCTTAGCCTGTGAACTGCCTTTGGGTCGTAGTAGTTTGCAGTTCAGATGGATGGGGTGGGTCTCTCTCACATATTCTTATACTACAGGTTAACCTTACTTCGAGCTATCGGAAAAACCTTATAAGTTGCATTCACATAGTAATTTTCCATTTATTCAATCTAGGTAGGTCAATACGAAAGCTGAATGGCAAACTGCCAAAGGACAATAAAGTTGCATTTAGATATTACATAATACCTGGTCCCAGGTCTTATGAAATTCAACCCCTTGCATCCGTTCTACAACTAACTGAGAAGTGCGGAAGGAGCTTTGGGATAATATCGGGGTTCGAGTTGCCCGTCACCCATTCCCATCAGCAATTCAGCAGTAGGTAACACTAACCTTTAATTATCTTCCTCTTATGTAGCAGAAACTAAAATGACGAATTATGAATTGGAAATTACAATTACATTCGGAATTAGGCCCGTGCCCCATGCCTGGCACATCTTCAACCATTCGTAAATACCTTCTTATACCTAATATACACAAAAAGCTGTGCAAAGTTGGACAAGGCAGGTAGGCCAGCTGAGGCTAGTTTTTTAGGACATAGGACATAGGGATTCGCGTCGCAATTTCGGATAATGACAGGGTTCACAATGGACCCGAGCCATTCCTTTATACATGTAAACTGTTACGCTGTACCCATAAATGTTTACGTAATCTTAGCTTGCCCTATACATACATCCTGTGTATGGCTTAACTATGTATACATAGAGTGCATTTATTAAGTTGACTAGCGATTACGATTTATGACTCTCTGTGTCAATGAATGAATGAAATAGAACAGGGCCCAGAATGACATGATTAGATGACGGCCAAAATTGGTGCAGGCTCAGGTTTCAGCTTCGACAATTATGAATCATCGTAGGAAAGGGTTCACAATTCTCATGAAAAAGTACAAAGCAATAATATAAACAAACGCGTCGTCTGCAAACGAATGCAAAGATCTACTGAGTTGACAACTGAATGATCCCTAATCTCAGAGCTAAAAGGAAGCTCAGACAGAAGATAATAGTGTGTTAAAAAAAATTAGCTATCAATGAGTTATTATCTTATAAAATGAAGGCCAAAGTCTGAAGTCATGTTTACATGAAAGTAAAATCTGAACGGAATATGCTCATTATTGATCATGTTTCATGATAGAGAGTAGACGCCTGGTGATAGTTGATAGTAAAGTCTGAATTAGTGCACATTTTGATTTTTTGCATTGCATAATTGATAATACTACAGTAATACTACTAATAATTCTTTGGTGCTCCTATTTTACATTTTGGGATCCTCTTACCTGATCTATACATACATAGATCTACTTACTTATAAACAAGGACATTGACAAATTAAAATAGTCTCTGCTCTGCACAATGCACATACAAGACTGTATTTTCACCGGCTCCACATGAGACAACTACTACATATTGATAATCTATTGTCTATCTCATGTGTCATGACAATAAATAATTATGATAACACGAGTATTATTTCGTAACAGTCCGTAGGGAATTAGCCGTAGAAATTACCTCGTGGTCAAAGATGGAGGGCCTCTCTGGACCCGGTGAGTAGAGAGGGGCCTTCTCCCTCTGCTTGACCTCTCCGCCGGTTGACAACCAGGAAAGTCTGTGGTGAGACTCCTTGCAGGTCGGGTGGGCAACGTAGCTATGGCCTAGTTCAAGTTTGTAAATGAGAAACGGAGGCTTTTGTGAAAATTTCAGAACTAAAGTTATGATCTATGTAGCCACTCTCGTCCTTCTTGTTCTCTCAACCGCCAGTGCACGCCGAATGAGGGACAGGAGGAGGGAGGCCAAGACCACGCACGCACGGACTCTGAGCGGGGAAAAGGGGAACACTAAAACACACAAACTACCACTCACCCACAACTACGGCGCACCTAATACGCATCTAACTTCAGATGGACCCACGGACCGGCGTGGAATTTCGTCCGCTACACCACGGTCCTTTGTGTCTGGATTCTGGACGGACGAACCTTCTTCATTTTACTATGGCCTCAACAACCTGAGAGCCTGCAGTCAGGACAGGCACGTCGCCCGTCTCACCACTTGCTCGGAGTACATCCTAAAATTGAAATTAATTCTGGCCGAGCGCAGCGAGGACGGTCTATGTTTTCCACGACGCAAAATTTTCCCTCCCATTTTTCAATGATTGTTAACAATATAATATTAAACTTAGTCCAAAACGCAATATCTCTTATAACACGAGGAGTTTTTAAATTAAAGTTAAACGAGCAAACGTACTACCATGGGGTCAACGGCTCTAGATTCAACTTTTTGCGTAGATTCTTAAAATCCAATGTGCCAACCTGGCAAATGACTCCTTGACCCTTTCCCGGCGGGTCAAAGTGGGTGGAAAACGACCTTCTATGACTTTTACTTCAACTTTGGCATGCGGCACGTCAAAATTTCTCTCCGCACCTCGGGTCGGGATCATACATATTAAATGCAATACGAAATTTGAGCCACCCGTTGACCCCCCATGAGCCCCCACTGGTGACCCCTATGACCCCCCACCGGTGACCCCAGAAGGTCGATCGGGGTCAATCCGACTCGACCATGGCATGTAACATAAAATTGACCAGTAGTGCATAGAAAATGTTAATATATGGTTTGGCTCATGATTTGACCGCTGCGTGACCCACCGGTGCCCCCGGAAGGTCACCTGGGGTCACCCTGACCACAAAATGTCATGTGACATATCAAAATGACCGTATGGGCCTAGAGATCATGAATACAGTTGACAAACCAGTTTTCTGGCTTACCGGTGACCCCATGGCCCTGGGGGGACCCGGAATGGTCGCCCGAGGACAATTCAAGTTAGCAACGGATTCGGATGCCCCATGCCACGCAGGGTCATATGCTAGGAATATTTTTTTTATTTTGACCTATAGGGGTCACCCACGGTCAACCTGATCACACCAGGTCATGTGACGCATAAAAATGATTTTATGGCCCGGGGGATCATGAATACCGTTGACAAACCAGTTTTCCGGCATAGCGGTGCCCCACGACCCCGGATGGACCCAGAATGGTCGCCCGAGGCGAATTCGAGTTAGCAACGGATTCGGATGCCCCAAGTAATATAGGGTCATATGCTAAGAATGAATTTTCGATTTTGACCTATGGGGGTCACGTGGTAACCTCGAAGAGGTCACCCACGGTCAACCCCACCACATCATGGCATGTGACATATCAAAATGACAGCATGGGCCGGGGGATCATGAATACAGTTGCCAAACCAATTTTCCGGCCTAACGGTAGCCCACGACCCCGAGGTGACCCGGAGGGGTCGCCCTAGGCGAATTAGAGTTAGCGACGGATTCGGATGCCCCATGCCATGGGATTCTTTTCACGGTAGTGATTCGTTTCTCTGTAGTGATTCGTTTCACGGTAGTGATTCGTAATTCCGTGTGGGTGTGGCACGTAGTGCTACACGCAAGAGGTCGTAAGAGCACTTGTAGATCGGAAAATACATACGGGTAGAAAGGTTGAGTGTAGGGTATATGTTTCTGGAAAGGAAAATTAAGGTAGAAACAGGTAGACAAGCGGAGTCCAGGGGAAGTTGTGGCTAGGAAATGAAGGTATAAACGGGTAAAATAGAAAATTATTAAATTATTTTTGCGGGTAAATTACAGTAGCACGCGAAATATAACAACGTTTGTTTGATGCACGGAAAGTAGGGATATGGCGACGCCATTCGGTGACCCCATGCTTCGGTGACCCCTTCTTGCTAGGTACTCATATTGACTGTTCAAGCACAAATTAATCATTATCATCATCATTATTTCACATGTCTTACTTATCAAGCTAAAAAGTAATATAGGACAGGTTGTGAATACTTATTAATAATGCGGATATTATATAAATGCGTGAAGGTTCCGACGAAGAACCGTCCGTACCTACACTGCACTGGTCCGGGTTGAAGGCTATGGGAAGAAGGAAGGCAGTCTATGTACATAGTACGAATAAAGTGGAATCTCTTACACTCATATTGACTATCTTGCAACACAAATTAATAATAATTAGTTTAGGTGACAGAAACCAGATTCATATGCACTGGCACTGCTGGCTGACAAGAAGATCATATCAGTGAGAAATTGTATTGGAATTTGTTCCGACCCGCCCCTGATTCCTCGTTTTCATTCATTCTTTTGTAGCGGCTATGTCTGTCTGGTGTGATTGTGATGTTCATGCTCACTCACCTTTGCCAAATAATAGGTAGGTACAGGTACTACTCAAGGCAAAATACTACATGTATTTATTACACATGCTACAACTACTACTGCTATGAGCTATTATGAACGGTAAATTCTACAGCATGTATCCGTACCCGGTAGTCTTGTCCATCCTCCATCCTTTTTCTCCTCTCTTATTTTATACTCGCAGTTTAACAGACTACCCGGTTATATTGTAAGTTTATGCCACTACAAAAGATATCGGAAGCTCCATTAAGTTCTAAAAATATTCGTATGTGTACTTCAGTTTCATATGAAATGAGTCCAACAAGTATGATGAATTGGCAAAATAGGTTAATTCTGATTTGTTGCAAACTCGCTCAGGCTAGAATTTGGAATGCTTGAATTCGGGTTGCTTGTATTTTTTTTTAATTCCTATATAGTCATTTCGAAAGTTTTTCTTGAGCTTCTTCTGGGAGTATCAAAAGTACCAGTAGGCAGTAGCAGAATGCACTATTCGAAGTGTACTCGACTTCAATGCAGTTACAAAATTTTGTTTTTATATAATTTTATTTCCACGGTCCACGATTTCCCTGCGATTCGTCTCTGTATTCATTAGCATATGAAGGTACTATGTATATGTACAAGTAGTATATGTATTGCTGGTGCGCATGAAATGCAATCGAAATATATGAATGCGATAAGTACTGCAAGGCGTAATATTTTGTATCCATTTTCTCGTAAAAAATTACTCATACCTAAAGAAAATACTTCCGATTGGACCTGCTGTATTAATGCTAAATATGTGAATATCAATATTTCTACTTCTACTACCAGCCTGGTATTACGACTTATAATGGCGTTTTGCAGTGTTCTGGAGCTGGAAATAGGATGTGGTATTCGATTTCCTTTACGGTATTTAAAAGCAGACCTTGTTCATGCCCTTTTTGCTGGTTCGCAGTGAATTTGGTGTCAGTAGTGTTAGAGTTAAGTGAGCTAGTAGTGTTGAATACTTCTTTGTCTCAATTTTTCTACAAAATAGGGAAAAACATTGTGTCATTATGAAGTCCCTGGTTCCTTTCGTTTTCCTTCTCGTAGCTGTAGCAGTGGGGATGACCATTGCCCAGGCCGATTACGACTCGGAGGAATCTGTAAGCCGAATTTACTGTCCAACAACCTCCTCGTAAATCCTAAGCCTAAGCCTTCTGTTGTCCAGGATGAGTTCCCGGTTCTCCGGAAGCGAGCGTCGGATCCGCATAGGCCTAGCTGGACTCCAGCATTTCCAGGCTTCGGAAACACGGAGTCGGAGGACTATGACGAATATATTTCGACGTCCAGGCCAAAGCCAGAACGAGGATCGAAACGGACTTCGTGGGCTCCGGAGCCAACGACGGAAAAGTATACAACGACGACGGAGTACAGGACAACGACGGAGAAGTACGTGACGACGGCGAGTAAGAAGCTGCCATGGTACAAACGGGTCGGGCACTACGTTAAGGACAAATACAATTATGTCAGCAACAAGCTGGGCTAATTGTCACAAAAACGTACTCAACAGTTGCCAAAATTGGAAATATGAATTAGAAATTTCCGTTACGGTTGGATGCTGGAATGTACAATCTCATATCAATGAAATGTTTTGAATAAAATAGATTGATGGTTCATAATCAATTCGAAATACACGTTTTCATTGTATTTTTACTAAATGGGTTCAATATCGTTTTTATTCAATTCAAACGGTATTCAAACAGTCAAGGTAACACGACAGAACTATAGAGGGCCTACTTCTGATCAACTCGAGTAATTTTATAGCTTCATACAAAGAAGACCAGACCAGACAATTCACGCAATACAGTTTCTGGGTATTATTCGCTAGTAAACAATACGAATTCGGTTTAACACCATAAATGATAAATGCTCCGGTTTACACGTAGGCAGTAGGCACTATGAAATTGAAAGAAGCCAAAAGTGAAACTGAGAATTACAAATCACAATTGAATTGTTTTCTTCAAAAAAAGATGACGGTACAAAATTACGAGTTCAGAGCGACGTACGGATTACATAGGCTGAGTAATACTTTAGCACAATACTAATTATTATTAAACAGTAGGGAGAGGCAAAGCGTATTTGGATGGTAGATGGTACCCAATATTATGAGGCCGAATGAACCCAGATCAGATACTATCGCAGGTATCCTGCATCAGAGTTCATTCACGCCACTCACTCCACTTCGTTGGGAAGTTACAGTACAGGTTTTATATTTAATTAGACCGGAAGAAATTCACAGAAGGATAAGTAGGTAATATAATACTGGATAAATATTCTTTATATGTTGCCTATCCTATTTAGCATCACGTAACATTTTCTCGATTTTGGATCACAGCGAATGGGAATGCACTTGTTCTGGATCCTCCTTCCCACTACTCATCCTAACTTTTGGAAAAGAGCATCAAGCCTAATCAATCATTATTAACATTCAATAATCTCTTTAAACGTAAGGGTTGGTACCGGAGGAGGCCTCCGGCCTGACTCCAGTTAAGTTGAATCTGTAATCCTTACCATGCCATTGGCAATTATTTAGCCGTACAATTGGCAATTGACTTGAGAATTTTACAAAATAGGACAAATCTACTACAGGAATAAATACAATACACATATTAGTTTAATACTAGGTAGGAGGTTACAATTAGTATAAGCTTTCCGGTATCATATTCTTCCGCTCCAAAAACGGGGTATTTCGTATGACGTACTTTTTACATAAAGTATTATTAGTTCTTCTTTCTTCTGCTCATATTCAATAGCTAAACCTAATGTGGTAAAGCTGAAAAAGAAGATATTGACTACAACCTGTCAAAACAAAACAAACATCCTGCTCTCGTGTAGGAATTTTATATTTAAAAAATTAGTTTACCTAATAAAGTTGGAATTAATCTAGCCTATGTACACGACGGAAGATAGAGATCTTCATCAAACGCAAGTAAGGATAAGACAAAAGACGAGGGTTCCTATGCTTATATTTCAGACGCATGCGTGAAAAGAAACAGCCGGTAGGTAGTAACGTAAACGTAAATAATGTTGGCGCTGGCACAATAAGACCCTACTCTCGACTTATGATATAAAATCGACTCCAAGTCACAGCGCTTCGGTCCTGTGCTAATATTTAGAATATTATACATTAGAAAAAAGCTCTGTTGAGCTCCATTTCAGAAACGATTAACCCCTTCATAGCAACTCAAAAATACTGGCTTAATGCTAGACTAATGCTAACTCTTGAATCGAAGCTTTTCAGACAAATAGAAAAATCATGTGTCCTTCATCAAGGAGTGTTCCCTTCTTTTTTTCTATGTAGGTTCTAATCGCTATCCGATTTGAGAATACTATTAGCTCGACCTACATGCTAAATAATATATCGTGTTCTAAAAATGATTAGTTTCAGAGTGACAAGTGACAGATTCCGGCTAGCGCCATGTACTCTGGACCCCTGGGTCTAATTACATAGTTGGCTTCTTTGGGCGTAAGCCATTACCTTGTTGGCTTCTTTGGGCGCAAGCCATTACCGTGTTGGCTTCTTTGGGCGCAAGCCATTACATTGTTGGCTTCTTTGGGCGCAAGCTATTACATTGTTGGCTTCTTTGGGCGTAAGCCATTACATTGTTGGCTTCTATGGGGGTAAGCCATGTCAAATAATTTGATTGATGTTGGCTTCTGGGTGATACTGGTAGTAGAATAGGAGCCGTTCGAGGTGAAGAGCCGTACTTGAACAGCGTATCACTCCGCCGGAGACTGACTAAATAAGGAAAATCTCATCCTGGTGAATGATAAGGAAGTCTGTGAACATGTTGATGGGAGCAATGGCAGACAGAGAGAGGTTGAGGTTCTGGGACCAAAGGAGATTTGGACCAAAGACGACGGCCAGGTTTGATGATGTCATCTTGTTCAAATCACTCCTGTCCATAACCTGGTGTGATAAAACATAATGTAATTTGAGCTATCCGCCGACGTTGACAAGACATACGAGACATTTGTTTCCCAGCATCCTGTCCAGTACTCGTGGATGTAAGGCTTACCTTTGACAAAAACTGCACCACATATTTAAGAACAGCGTAGTTATCCTCAGGAAGCTTCTCCAGAATAACTTGCTTCACAAACGGACCTCTCTCATCTTTTGTTAGCTCTGAGGAAATAAAACTGAAAAAATTATCAGGTTCAAGTTGACTAGCCTTTAGTGGAGTAAGAGTAAGGAATTTACTCTGAAAGTCCATGACTTCGTCGAAGAGGTCGAATGTTAGTAATGGCTCCTCCAATTCCCGTAGAAAGGCTTTGATGAGTACTGCAGCCAGGTGAAAGTCCTTCTGGAAGTTCACAGGCTGACCTCGATTAGCACACACTTGGGCCTCCTTGACGATCCCAGTCTGGGCAGAACGCCGGAACAATCCTTCCGTAGCCAGGGCTGAGATAGGCATAATAAGAAAGCAGGATATTAGTAAAAAATTTAATTAGCCAGGGTTTACCGTGTAAGCGAATATACAGTACATGTTAGAATACTCACCTTCAGGCTGACTTAAGAATTCAATGCAGTCCTTGAGGATCGGAGGAATGACTTCTCCTCCGTTGTGCTCTTTGATGAACTGGAGGGAGACGCCAAACTGCTGCGTATCAAGCGGAGCATGGAATGTTGTTGCTGCGCTTTGCAGCGGTGGCATTGGCTTGCTTGTTTTGGCTCGCAACTGCATGTCGTACCTGCAATTTCGTACGACAGTTCTAACCATGCTTCTAAACTTCTGCATTTTGTGCAGACCCTACCCGAAGGTAGTATACAAATTAAACAGTTAAATATACCCATGCAAACTACTCTGACGACAAAATGAAAAAATCAATTTAAGTTTCTGTCCAAGCACGATCTCTAAAATTGTTGAATGCGGTAAGCAATGCTGCGGCATGCCGCTACTTGAACTGCTGTCTGCTGTCATACCAACTAACAGAAATACTGTCAAACCAACGTTATACCTACTGCTGGTTGACTTCCAAATTTCATAATTCACCAAAAACAAAAATACTGGAAATAATATTTTTTAAATGCATATTCTTGTTGGCCCATAAAATAGGCATACATGCTTAGGTACGAAGGAAATTTTGGCATAATTTGAGTACGAATACGGATAGGATTAAGAGTCTTACTGTGCCACTAGCTCCGGGATACATAATTGGTCTAGCCGTACATGCTGATTCAGCTCATGGAGGTAGTTGATATACATTACTTTCCTCCCGAACTTTGCACTATGGGAACCACAAGATGAGGTAAGGTTAAAGGTTACTTGCTAAAGATTCACCTCATCCCAGTAGTTGTGGTCAGGAAGGAGGATCTAATCATTTATGTCTTATTACCTGATGGCCGGTTTGAATAATTGGAAAATCAATTTGATGAAGCTGGTGGGATGGACTAGATAGAGTGCCTTCAGATTCTTCTTGTACTTTCTCTCAAAGGCTCGGTAGGCCTGCCAGAGCCATGTCAACGACGGCTTGTTCTTACTGTTCAGTCCATGGTGAAAATATACTAGGCTATAGTCTTGCTCCACGTATTTGTCCAACGTGTACACCAGGTACCTGCCAAGACCAAGAAAAATGGTAATTCTGCAAAAAGCATCTTAATCAGAATATCATGTTTTCCGTCTTGTCTCCACGCAGATGATTGAACAGCATAGACATAATCCTATAACTGAATTTAGTACACGATTGATCTAAAAATATTCTTGGCCGAAGAAATGGTAATGTATTGAGTAATGAATGGCAATTGTAAATTAAGAGTTAGTGCCTTTGGTGGAGGTGGGGAGGTCAGTGGCCTATAATAAGACCCACGTGCCCATGGTCCGTGCTCTCTGCCCAAAGATTGACTTTATGGAGGCATGCTGCTACTGTATCTGACTGAAGAAGATGTCCATTAGGAGCCAGAAGGGTTCACTTCCGTAGGAAAAAGGTATCAAGGCTCTGCATCTTCTCATACCTCAAGGATTTTCAGTAAGTTCCGTTCCCTCTCTTGTTTCAATTTTATGATCTCTCAATCTCTCGGTAACGAGCCTCCGCCTCACGCTACGTTTCCTATCTGAAGCAGGAAACGGGACTTTAATATGTATTAGCATTCTCAGGGAGCAGGAAGATTGCTACTTCTAAAAAATTATTTATTCAGCAGTGGTGGGCGAGATAGAGCAAAATTGAAATCCAGAAGACTGAAGGATGGCGGGCTCAGTTCAGTGTGTCATCATTTAAACTCATGTAGTACCATCTTGAAATTACAATTCATTTCACAATGGGGTGCTTATAAGTTAGAAAATGGAAATTAAATACATATGCTTGTTTTAACTTTGGTTCCTTACATATTTATATATTAATGTCGATTGCAAAATAAATTACATCATTGGAAAGAGCATACAATTCTGGTTATGAGCCTAGCTATGCTCAGAAGTAAACTAATGGATTTGAGGATGAAATTGAGAATTTATTGAATTCAACTTCCCTAACTGACCGCTCAGACGTATACTGCATACCGTCACTGTCCAATTTCCTAAACAGACAGGGTGAAACAAACACATTGAGGCAGAGATAGAACTCATGAGTAACGTAAACCTGTATACTTTTTGTTCAAGTGAATCTTCCCCTTGTAATTGAAATTGATTCAACGCTGAGGCTTATACACCCTTTTGTAAGGTTCCATCCCCCTCCTCGTGTCCGTGTCAATAGCTTTCTAAAACAATTTAGTAAATCAGCTGAATGGATGCCGGTCCTCTTTAACGGCTTCTGTAATTAGCTCAGCCCAGCCTCTGTCTCTCTTCTCTTCTGTTCTCTATCATTAATCGGAGTAATATGGTATTAGGGATAACTATGGGCAGAGAATTAATGGGACTAAAGGGAATCCCCTCTCAACGTGGAAATGAAAAGACCTAAGAGTCCCAAATAATGTCCTTTTGATGATGATGGTAGGGTTTGGATTTTAGGTCTCAATGGAGCAGAAGACAGGAAAGTAATCAACTTCCAAGTCATCATGAGTCGGCTCTGGCTGGCTGGCTTAAATAGCCGAGAACATGTTCAGTTAACTTTAACACAATTATCCATTTCTTTCCTTCTCAGGCAGTTTGCGGTGAAGGCTCTTAAAATGTAATGAGCCTCGTAAACGTCTTCTTTTCTTAACGTAGTCATGTAGTAGATCTAGAGCCCTATATTCTTTTTTGCAGTGTGTAAGTGCAGACTGCAGTATACATGTAACGAGTCACATTGGCGAACTCCAGTTGGCAACCTTAAATCACTGCTTTTTCCCTACGCCTCCCACTTCATAATTTGACTAAGATTAATTGACATCAGGAATGGTTAAGTTAGGCAATGTTAACGGCCTATGTTAAATAAGGTTTACCAATGCTAATTTAGTTTTTGCCAATGTTAAGTTGGATAAGGTTTGGAAATGCTCAGTTAGGTTAGGGACATTTGGACAATGCTAAGGTAGTTTTTGGCAATCTTAAGCGGAATAAGGTTAGGCAATGCCAAGTTAGATTACGTTTGACGTTAACGATGCTAAGTTACGTGCGTTTGACAATGCTAAGTCAAGTTTGGTACGTCTTACAAGGCTAAGTTAGGTTATGTTTGGCCATGTTGCAAGTTGGGTTACGTTTGGCACTGTTAAGTTAGATTAGATTTGTGTTCTTCCAATTCCATTCGCAGTTTGAAATATGAAATTCGAGCCTATTTTAGCCTGACCAGTTTTGAATTAGGAAAATGTGAGCCTGGCTCGTATAACCTACCTGAGGAACCTCTGATGATCGAACCCCTTGTTGCTGGGTAGTTTACAGGAGGCGAGGACAATGATCTTCCGCCCATAGGCATCATCCCCCACCACCTCCACGATGTTGTGCTTGGCAATGTCAGAGAAGTCCTCCTCGTCCTGGAGCGGGGTCGTGGAGAGGGAGTCAGACTCGGCCACGAAGGGGGCCTCGGCCAGTTCCTCCTCAAAGTTGTCCTCTATCGTCCCGTCACTGACTGGGGACTCCAGGTAATCACCAAACACTTTGACCTCTTCTCCGTCTACAATAGAACGGGGTGGGCGGAGAAAGAAAGAGAGTACCACATGTTAAATCATCATCACAAAGCACAAGTCACATTGAGACCAATTCATAAGTAGGTCAAAGTTCGGCAGAGTCTCCTTTTGTCTTCCCTTGTCTGCATTCTCAATTCCGCATGTCTGTCTTCTGTCACAAACATGCTAAATAGTTGATTACACTGTAGGCGAGCCTAGCATAACATGGCCCAACAAAGCATGCACGCAACTCACAAACCGTACTATTCTAAGATTTGCAGAAACAGAGTCCTAACAATTGACCATAATTAGGAGCAAGCTGACCAGTAAATAAACGCTTGACCTCGTACACATTACATGTTCCAAGCGTAAGGCACAAAATCGTGACTCCTATTCTGTCCGCCATTTATTTTAAACACACTAATGTGTTCTGTAGTACTTTGAGAACAATTGAACATAACTTCCCAGTTCAGCTACATAAATGACGAAATACATAAATATTTTAGAGGCCGAGCCGAGACGGGCAGCCTAAATCTTCGGGAAACAAAAAAGTAGGTACCTACAAAGAGTAGACTAGTGTTCCTTTTCTCTTGCGAAAAATCATTATGGAACCCAAAACAGCATCTGTAGCCATTATCTTCTTCCACACAAAAAAAAGGGCCAAACTTCAAAGATCAATTTAACTTTCATCTCTTCCCTTCCTCGGCCCCACTTTTGTGAGATACCGAACGTCGAACGTTCCTCCATGCCGTGGCATGGGGGAAACGGGAAATTATATCTACAAAGTAAGTTCAAATATTTCCCTTATGAGGGTTTGACACGCAAGATTCGGAGGATGAGGCTCAACATATATTTGGATCCTGAGCCTGCCAAGCAGGGGAATCGCGAACTTGGAGTATAGGTATGAATTATAAAGCGTGCTATTTTATTTACTGTTAGGCCCTAACCGCTGGGAAGCGTGGAGGGTTATTAAGGCGCTGAGGTGTGTCGGACCAGAACCAAGGGTAAGAGACGGGAGAGTCAGGGAAGTTCAGGAGGCCTTGTGCCTGAGCTCTGATTCTGATTTGACAGCTAAAGGCATGGAAATTGGTCCGGGCGTAGTCAAAGTAAAAAATGTACTTGAATTAGATAAGAGCACAAGATATCTATGATCTACGTATGTATTTACTCCTTATAATAATATAAGGCGATTAACAGGAGTCAAATTAGTAGCTAGCAAACATTTTACTTTAACAGAATCATATTAAATCTAGATACGATAAACGGCATCCAATTGGACGGAAAATTAGAGAACTCTTGCTATTATTTGGCTCAAGTTTGCCGGATCAAATTATACTAATTCAAATTCAACATGCAAGAACATTGGAATGAGTAGGATTGTAGGCTGTAGGATAGGAACACATTCACAGAAGGCCTATCATATGGCCAGTATTCTTATTCTCCTTTTATGAACCAATTTCTACGCATCCCATTGCAAACAAAGGGCATACTTGGAAAGAGCATTAAATTCTGGTTTAGAGTTACCATTTAGTAAGAAGTAAAATATGGAATTTCAATATGAGAGCTTTCATTGAATTCGACTTCACAAACTGACCAGTCCGTTTTCATGAAGCATGCTGTCCAATTTTCGAAATCCCAAACCCCAAACAATCTACAACAGTTACAGGCATGTATAGTAAGCTCTATTAGATTAAGCTATTGTTAGGTTAGGTTTGGACTCGAAGTTATTCCTCTGAATGATACTATTTTTCCGTCAAGTGATATTTGACATAGAGCGTAGCTCTTAATTCTGAATACGTCTTCAACCATCCACCATCACGGTAAGGACTCATTTCAATGAATGTGAGTCATTAGCCAAATTAAGCATTCACTCTAATTGTGATTGGTGCTCAGATTAGATCTAGATGATCCAGATATTTCCCAAGAGAGTAGCAGATAGCAGAGGCAGTCATGAAGTCCTATGTTCTGGTCAATTGGTTGGACATTCAGCATGTCTCATAGCAATAACATTAAAAAGGAGCGGAGCCTGTGCCCCGACGATGGGATGGGCAAAGTACTAAGAAGGCCTATGAATAATTAAAGGAACAGCACTTTTTTGCCGGATATTGGTTTCGGTGCCTGAGCTAAGAGACTAAGCGTAGTGGAGCTTAGTGAATAATTGAGTATCCAGATGATAGCGGGATGTGAGTCATAATAATAACACTTCATCCATTCCGTCAGTCCCTTTATCGGAGGAACTGCAGAGCTCAATAGTTCCTTAGTTCGTGTGGACACGATGTCATGCTTCCTCCTGCTCGTCGTCCTACTCAATCAAGCAGGAGGAGGACCAAAAAGGACAGAATCGAGAGCAGGAGGTCAGGAGGAATCTTTGACCGTTTAGCCCTGGCGTAGAATCACGTCGGCCCGTCCTCTCCAAATAAAAAGGACAGGAGTCCTCTTGGCAAAGGTATTTCTGGCTTCAACCTTGGACGCCAAAGATCCGGGTATTAAACGTAACCTTTCCTCCCATTATCATCTCGTCTCAAAGGAAAGGACGGAATGAACAATGAATGGGAATTGGCGGATCTAATGTCCAACATTCAGGCCTAGTCATAACGCACAACTCAGTTCTTAATGGCCTCAACTGACAAAGCCCCTTATATCTTCGAGCCACAAAATGGTCTCTAAAAGGAAGGTTCGGCTCATTTGCAGTGCATTTCTAATTCCTTGATATCTTCTCTTCCATTTCATCATTTAAATATGGATGCTCCATAAATTATATGTAGGAGCTAATAGCTAATGGCCCGTCAGATCAGTATTTTTAAGTTCAGTAAATACAGAGCCAATCAAACCACTCTTCATAGTACAAAGCTGGGCATTCAACAAACAATACTTGCAGTTTAACATTAATTTTTCACCGTAATTTTGCCCCTATAGGCAAAGGTAGAGAATCAGTATTGATGAATGGTGCCGACAATTTGAATGGCTGTCATTATGTCGAACTGTAAAATGTCGAATTGTCTCTTCGCCGAACTCACTGCGTCGAATGGTTTGAAT
>JAQFZY010000451.1:0-27548 GCA_034696285.1 Hypogastrura burkilli | reverse complement strand
ATGGTCGTACGTTTGTAGGCGCAAATTCTCTTTCGTCCTGTGTTATAGAGATAGGGCGTTCTGGACTAAATATAATAGTATATTGTTAAATAACTAAATCGTGTAATAATGTTGGGAATAAAATTCTAATTCTGAACCACTCAAATTCCATTGAGTACTTATCTGTGATACTACGCAGGTAAATTATAATGGTCTTTTATGGTGGAATCCTATGCAGTAATCAGAACATGAATTCTGATTCCCAACTGAATATAATTTGTGTAAATCCAACGTATGCACTGCACACTTCACTACCATTCAACTTGTCAAAATATACGTTTTGCATTAATGAGCCTGAGGACCTTTTCTTGGATTGCATCCAATCGAAACTCGAGGTGTTTCTAAGGTATACAGGTACATACATTTACATATAAGCTCAACCAACAGCGAAAAGACGACTAACGTTTACATTGCCGGTTACTTATAAATAGCTATTGGTCTTAATTCAAGGCTCAGTCACTGCAGTGAAAGTCCGGACTTGTGAATTCGGCCCCAACCCGTATTATGGTAGTACTAGCAAGTTACCCGATCTTACGATCCGAAAGGAATGGGCGGAAACCCGAGAGACCGAATTAGGGGTACCTCTTCGGGTACCGTTGCCCTACCATAACCAGATCCTACCGTTATTGTCGGAAAGAGATTCAATTGGGGCCGCCAACATATTTGGGCTCGTACTAACCCGATCCGATCACTATTGTCTCAAAGAAATCTAGCGCTGCCGAAACCAATGGACCCGTGTAAGCCCGATGCAAGCTCTACTGTCTTAACGAATTTGAATTGAGCTCCGTTGGAACCATTGGACCCGTCGAAACCCGATCCGAGATCTGTTGTCATATACAATTTTAATTACGCGCCCTTGGCAACACTGAACCTGTCCAAACCATAACCCTAACCTAACCTAACTTCAGATAAATGTTTCCGGAAAGTTGATGAACGTTACCTAACTTAAAATCAATGCTTCCGGAAAGTTTCCAAACCTAACCTAACTTAAAATCAATGTTTTCGGAAAGTTTCCAAACCTATCCTAGTTTAAAAATTGTTTCCGGGAAGTTTCCGAGTTTCCGAATCTAATCTGACTTAAAATAAATGTTTCCGGAAAGTTTCCGAACCCAACGTCACTTAGAATCAATGTTTCCTGTAAGTTTCTGAAAGTTCCCGAAACTAAACTAACTTTGAATCAATGCTTCTGGTAAGTTTCCGAACCTAAACTAACTTAAAATCAATGTGTCCGGAAGCTCTCCGAAAGTTTCCGGACCTAATCTCACTTAGAATCAATGCTTCCGGTAAGTTTCCGGAGCTAAACTAAATTAAAATCAATGTTTCCAAAAGTTTTCGAACCTGACCTAACTTAGAATCAATGTTTCCGGTAAGTTTCCGAACGTAAACAAACTTAAAATCAATGTTTCCGAAAGGTTTCTGAACCTTCCGAGCTCTATTGGCTTGAAGAATTTGAATTAGGCGCGGCTGACACGCTCGCACCTGCCTCCATGCAGTCGACCCCTCACAGACCCAAGTGACTCTATGCCTGGTCATTGTGAAAGCGCATTCTTCCATTCCTGGCCCCTTATACAGCCACCCGACCCCATGCTGTCGACCCCTTTGCAAACGGTCTCGACTTCTATTCCTACCAATTGTAAATTGTTTTTTTTGCAAAAAGTCAACTTTTGTTTGGGGCGAATAATTTTCGCTAAAATTAGGAAAATTTTAACGTATCGCTTATTCGAATCCGTACAGTAGTTCCAGAGGAGATAGCGGACATACATACCCTTATACCCACATACATACCCACATACCCACATACCCACATTCATACATCCACATACAAACACATACAGACCAACGATGTTATGTTAATAGATGAATAAAATATGGGCTTATTAATCCATGAGCGAGCGGAGTGGGATATGGAAAGTGAGGAGGTGGAAACCATGGGGTGCTGTATCACTTTCATTCCCATCAACCATCCACTCCAACCTGAACTCATGGAATATTTATGGAGAGATGACCTCGCCTCGGAGGCATGAGGAAGGAACCCAAGGCCTCATTCCGCTCTATAACATACTCAAACAATGTTGGGAAAACAAGGATTACGAAGATACTCCAACAAGCAGTAGTGGCTTTAACGAGCAAAGTGGTGCAGCACAAATTATGCGCTTTAGAGTTCTCAAGGACGACCTGTTCCTGGAAGAGCCTACAGTTTATTTATGCGACGTGGACATGTCAATCTAGTTTCTAGAATAAACCGAATAGCGCGTTATGCCCTTGGAATGGGACTACCTTTGAGGAGCCCGTTCCAGAGGTTTCCATTTCTACCCGAATAAATTGAACACTAAATTCTGCATAAGGGTTCCACTTTCAATTTATGAGTTGGCAGGCCCAACAAGGACGCCCACGTTGATTGCTTCTGATCCCAATCTTATTAATTGGGAACGGAACATCTCAAGGGTACAGGAGACCGCCATCAGGCCCCTTTCTGTGCACTACAGTATTTATACATATACTTTCAGGGTTGTAATTGAACTTGCTACTCAAGAATTGGTAGATTACCTGGAACATAATGCAAATTCCCGGTTTCGTTCCATCATTTAGTACTTTAAAATAAGAGGCTGTGGTCAATTGAAAAAATGAAGTGACACGCTTGTGGTGGAAGTACAGTAATAACTGCAGTCCTGCATTTGAACAAACTGAGGACAATTTCCGGAACCAAAACGGCTCCAGGAAGTACATAATTTGATCGAGAAAATGTGACCTAGTACTTTTCTCGACTTCTACCTACCAACGAGCCTCAAACCCTGCTGGGTCCAGTTATAATTAATGAAATGAGAAATGAGGCACATGCTTAGGCACAGTTTATTCCGCCTTTCAGAAGCTAATTATAACCGCCTCGTTTTCCTCCAGGAATTTATTCCCTGGAATGAGGCCTATTCTCACAGTCGGCATGTAGCCATGTAAGCTCCTCCAAAATATGTATGTCAGCTGAAACTAGGTTATAGCGTGCCTTACTTTCACTATTCAGTAATGACAACGAGCGGGAAAGGAACATGGTTTAGGTCATACATATTTCAGTCCAATATGCTGGCCTATCCCTTTATGCAATTTCGATTTCATTTCCAGTCATGGCCTTGGTTGAAGGAGAGCCAGAGGAGAAACCCTTTCTATGTATATGCTATCCAAATGTTTCAAGGAGAAAGCACCCGACCGGCTCAAAGTAAAATGTTGCAAAACAGTTTGAGGGATGTATCGAGCGGCGTAGGAAGGAGTTTACAAGGCCGTTGAGCCTAGTTACCGAAATGACACATGGCAGGCCTCGCCTTCTCACTTTCTATGTATCAAACAAAGGCCGGAGACTACATACAATTAGCAATTAGAGGCATATGGCCTTTTCCTTTTTCACCCCTTTTCATCCTTTCAACCCATTCCGAAAGGGCCTATAATTTGTCGGGATGCATTACGCCTTGGATGACCTAATTAGGAACTGTATCCAATTGGCTTACTTAAATTAGATCCGAATAAAGTTTAATGCGCCCAGGCCCGAGTAATGGGTAGCAGTAGCAGGTGAAAGTATTAAACGCGTGGGAGAAAGTGCACAACCTCCGCCTCTACCCTTCCATTCTTCATAAGCGGAAGTTTGAAGGACAAGGCCGAATCCTGTAACACGTTGCATCAGAGGAGCCTCGAAGGTGAAAGGAAAGTGAAAGGGATGAAGGCGTGTGGGTAGAAAGCACTCCGGCCTCACAGGGAATCCAGAATGTAGAGTATTTCACGCTTTCCCTTCTGCGTTCTACAGCATGTGAGATCTCTCTAACCTTCGGCTAATTTTAGGACCTCATTACGGAAGGAAGTAATTTGTTTAATTAATCTCCCGGAGCTGATAGGCAGGCATCGTCGGATCCTAGGGCTTCAAAAGTGGGCGCTTGAGTGACGAATAAGGATAAATGTCCAGGGTTATCTCCAATATAGAGCTCTGATTTACCTAGTACTTCCTAATTCTCATAAGGGTACATATTTAGGCAGGATGGTTTTTTCTTCTGAATACTCTCCTATCGTGCGTGTCATCTTATAAATAAAACGCTAAGGTCTTGATATCTTGAACACTTGAATAGTTGAATACCTGCATTTAGGCAAATTAGCTCTACTCTACCGTACAGTGAACACAGCACGGGAGTAGTAAAATACTTGACGTATCTGTTGCTTAGCAAGGCAAGAGCTGTTCACGTATGCTATGTACAGTAAATACAGCATGTGGCTTATCATGTCTCGGAGTGTGCTTGGGCCGCCAATTGTAGCATGGAGGCCGAAATGCGTGGGACTAAAATTTACCACCCATACATAATCTTAGTAATAGGCAAAACTAAAATTTACCACCCGTAACGTATTATTATATCATTTACTGGAGCCTACACTGTCAAATAACTGATGTGAACCCCTTCCAGGTCAGGGTCAGGGTCAACCCGTCTTCCCATTGGAACTATTTTTCAAGTAAGATGACCTTCGGAAAGGTATCATCAATCTCTTTACAATCGCACTATTTTGGTTGACCCATGACATTCGGAAGACCTGGGATTCATGAGCCACTGAACCGATTTCAGAACGTTTGTGCTAATTGATTCCTAATTCTGACCCAGAGTACGTATATAATTGTCAAAGATCAAATGTCGCCGTCTATTACCGTAAAATTTATTTCAACAGCTTCAAAATGGTTTCCAGTTAATCGATTTCTTATAATATCAATGTTAAATACCGTAGGTGACAGGTCATACGTCACGGTCAACCGCCTTTAAACGCTTATATACCTGCGCAACTGCTAGATTGATTTGAAAACGATTTTCACAATTCGAGTTCTCAATATGCGGATAGCTTCATATAATACGTACGTCCACAGACAACGATTTTATGCAAAGTCATAAATACGTGACTCATAAATAGAGTAGGTCCTCATTGTTAGGTCTGCAATCCGTGTTACGCACCAGAATTTCTGGTACTGGGTCCGCTAGTCTCAACTAATTTCCGTAAAAAAAAAGTATTTAAAAGTGTGAAGTACAAAGGGTATCCCGAGTTATTTTGAACACTTTCGAGTTATTGTTTTAAAGACGTAGGGGCAACCGGAGACTGTGAGCTCTGGCATGGAAATAGTAAAAACATTGCACATCAGCATAGGATAGCTTTCAAGGACCTAGTGTAACCCATGGCTATGCAGTGGTGGCGGGAATGTATGACATACTAAAATTAAGTTTCCAGTGTAAACAAAACACCGAAAATCGGAGTGGGCTTAGGAATCGTATACGGACAGTATGTAGCAGGTCAAAAGTCATCTCGTGTTGTCTGTCTTGATCAGGTCTACTGCCATGTTAAAAATTATAGTGGGGAAGGGACGCGTTCCAAAGTTAAACGGGATCATAAAGTAGAGTCTAATTGAGTTTTTCGGGGAAAATAAACGTTTTGTGAAAAGTTTTAAGGTGGCTGGGTTATGGGTGTCAAAATTATTCCTCCAGTCATCCGTGTACAACCAACGGGTAAGATTACTGTAGACTGATGTAATGCACATGTTTTGAAGTAATATTCAGGGTCCATGTGTATTGTGTATGTCATCCGCTGGTGACGAGCTCCCCAACGTTGTTCTTCCTCAAGCTTAAGATCCCTCTGAAACTTCCATGAAACGCGTCGAGTACTCGGCCAACCCGAGGTCACTCGACGACATAACATCATTCTCGACAAGCACATACATATGAGGTCATCCTGTATGAGTACCATCAGTTTGCGTTAATTCCGTCACACACTGCAATGCTTATTTAGTACAAGCGATTCAAATTCTAAAACAAATTGAGTTCGAACGTGTACACTAATGTTTTGTCTACAAGAAGAAACTAGACCCAGGATTCATGGACCTCACCTTCGGCAGCAAACTAGTTGGTAGAAAGTGTTCAAAATAACTCGGGACTCCCTCTGTACTATGCCTGTATTTCGAATTACTATATATTCATCAGTGTTGACAAAATTCTGGTGCGAAAGTGTACTACAAATTCTTACTCGTCTTATTCCGACGTATGCAATAATTGACATTTTTAAGCCCATTTAAGGTATGCTTACGAAGATTTAAAAATTAGACATTGCGATCCTTTCACATGCGGTTTGACTTCATTATGCGTAATAGTAATAGGTAAAATCAAATACATTGTAAAGTGAACGCCCGCCTGATTTACTTTGTTTTAGTTCAAATGGGGTCAGACAGAAAGACGGAGATACTGAGATTTTAGGCTCCTTGTAAACATTGATTGTATTAAACTATTAAACCGGCATGTCAGGGCTAGAATATTTAGTAGGACAGACTCGGAGAGTCAGCTTAAAATAATTGCCTTTACATGAGACAGGAAAACGAGTAACACATTGTTGCGGTGGTGCCCATTTCCCATAGTGAAGACATGAAGAGTGAAGATGGGCCGGTAATAGTAAAAGCCATAAAATCTTTAAAGGCTGGCTCAACTCAAGGTCAGGGTCAAAGAACTTGATGTAAGAAGTGCGTGTGAAGACATTCCAGCCCAGAGCCCAGCTCCAGTTTCTAACACACCATCACACGCATTTAAGACGTAAATCCGTCTCTGCATATCGAAACTTCAATCACTTCTCCCTGCCAATATTCCATTGCCCGATCCCAATATTTACATATGTACCACGCAGGCCTCAATAGTTAGTGAAATAAGGAATCCGAAATTTTTTGGGAATCCTATTTTTCGAATTAAGATATGGTAGGAACATAGCCAAAGCGACTAGCTAGTGCCACAGTTACACGACATTAGGAACGGTATACTTAAATATGTCCCGATTCCCGATACTATATTTATTCGCAACGTACAGTCTGAGGAAATGAGGATACAGTCTGCTTCATTCCTTGTCGACATAATTTGTAATATTAAATGGGATATAATGGGTCCCAACAGTCCCAAGTTAAGGAGATTCATTCCGTTATTAAATAGCGGCGCTCTTGTATGCCTTTCTCTTTACTGTCTGTCCGAGACGCCTCAAAAGCTGAAGAACCACTGCACCGATTAAAAAACTGTTTCCACCAGTCGATTTCTAATTTTCATATAATTTTTACTTCGCATCCAGCTTGATCATATGTGGCCTCCTTCAGGGTCAACGTCAAGGTCAACTCGTATTTTACACGGCATATTTTTCAAGTGAGGTGTCTTTAACCCCTTTACAACTGCATTGTCTGGGTTGACCTATGACACAACGATGACCTGGGAAAGGTCACTAACTGTAGGTTGTTGCGATAAAAGTGTCGGACATAATTTGAGAACCACTGAACTGAATTCAAAACGGTTTGACCAATCGATTCGCAGTCACGGTCAATTACCGCAGTAACTGTTTCAGATATTTCAAAATGGTTCCCAGTAATGAATTTCTTATAATGCCATTGCGATAAATTCTGCAGGTGGAACGTCAACCGGTCAACCACTGCTAAATGCTTATAACTGTGGACCGTTAAATCGATTTGAAAACGGTTTTTACTGTTCGGTTTCTTATAATGGCTAATGGCATGGTGCACATAGGTTGTGCTGTTAAACCATGTAGATAATAGGTAAAGGTCAAGGGTTAATTGATTTATGAATCAAAGTATCTCTTTCAAAATGGTTTCATCCATTTATCATAATAAATAGTATGGTGTTAAAGGGGTCTAATCCAACGTCAAAGGTTCATGGCTAATCGCCTTCAAGTGCTTATAAATGAACCATTGGATGGACTATGTATTCTGAAGGCGTTTTCACCATGTGTGAAACGTCGGGTCAAACAAAGGTTGACGTCATAATATTATGTGTCTGACGTCATACATTATCACACTTCGCTCTTTGGCTATGCCCGTTGCAACGATGTATTTTTTTAAATACCTAGATATGTGAGTACATAAGTTAGGTACGTGCTGCACGTTGTTTGTCCCAACGTGATTCGGCTAAGGTTCAGATTTCAAATTACCATGACATGTGTTATTACTTATTACGTATTTAGTATGTACTTACTACGGAGAATTAGTAAAAAGTAAAACTATAGAACTTGAAAACCGAATTTCAATTCAAGGATGACGAACTGGAAGATCACATTGTGATTGGCACGATCCGGTCCTAGTACAGTAAATTACGGTCTGGTCCGGAGTCGATTTTAAGTCAAAGAGCTCTATCATTAATCATTTCTCTGCGGCTCCAAATAACGATGTTTGTGACAATACTCAACAATTTGAGCAAGAAGACACCGTTCTAAAATCTCTTACACTCCTGCTGAACCTCAACCGAACTTGAAAATCATGCAATGGTGTTCTTGCTAATATTATGTCTTACATATCGTCACATTACCTTTGATTAATACGATCAATACATAAGTAATATAACTAGGTATGGAGGATTTTAGTTTATCTTCAATTTCAAGATCGCATAGATGCTACAGATCCTTAAAAAATGTTAAATATAATTAGTGTTTATATGGGGTTTAAGGGTATGGGCTAACAGCTCACAAACCCAACTGATTCAGTGGAGCCTTTTTGGCTGGCGGTTTGCCACGTAACAATTTCCTATGATTTGACCTTATTTTTTTCAAGGATTGAGGAGGAAAATCCTCCAAAACAGTACCCAGAGTCTATGTCATGGGAAAAAAATCTTTCGTACGAGATAGATAATCTTAGCAAGGACGACGCGTAAAGTGTGCGTGATGTATAGCAAGTTATTCCATATTTACCCTGGAATAATAGATAGTAATGTGGCAACCTTAAAATCATAGGCTAGATTCAGTACAAGACTCAGGATCATATCCCAATCCTGATATAACGTATACAGTGGAAAGTGAGAGTACGTACATTGCGTGAATATCCCTATCACACAGGAACTAGCTACTAGCTTCTATTCTCGCCTTGACACTGGGCGAATCTTCGGCACTAATTCTGTTTCTTTGCGTACAGCTGTTGCTATAAAGCTCGATGACGCCTAAATACCTATAGAATGAATACGAAATTCCAATTTGTAATTTTGTAAGAACTGTTGTCTGGTTTACAAGAATTTTATATTTATACTAGCCAACAAGCCCGCGCTAACGTGGAACGACAAACTACGTCTTCTAATTATTTCAAGGGTGCATGGACCACTATTATCAGCAGTTCAACCAAAACAAACGCAGCCATGGCCCACGCACGCTAGAAATCATTAGAAGACGTAGTTTGTCGTTCCGCGTTAGCGCGGGCTTGTTGGCTAGTCAAAAGAAGATTTAAATCGGTAATACAATATTCGACTAATAATATATCAAACCACAGAGTTCTGAATTAGGTGGCTTTGGCTGGGGCTATTCTAAATTCTAACCCATATAAACACATAAATATCCAATAATAAATGCAATACGTGTTAGTAAATGGAGATTTTACGTTTGCCCGCTTCCCAATGGATATTTTCGGGCTAAAAGTGTCCCATTTTTCCGCTTTAGGCAGTATATCGTTCCGTCCCGAGCCTCTGCCATTCTTTTTAATCTCTGAATTTGACCAAATGGCCTGGGCGTTTGAAATGTGGATGTGCTTGCAAGTACTCAAGTGCGCAGAATAATTAATTTTGTTTAAGCACAGAGAGTACGTCAGTCCGTGTTTCCAGTTCTCAATCAAAAGAAAGAGTGAGATCTGATTCGGCTTCAAGCTCAACTTTTGACTTCATAAGGTTTGAATTTTCCCGGCACCTTACACGTGCCTTTTGATTTGATGGCGACAAAGGTCGCGCCAAACTTGAATTAGGTAATTAGAGTCGGGTGCAAGCGGCTACAGACATCTAGAGGTATAGGGTAGTGATATACAATCCTCTCGACAACCTGATTCCGGTCGGTCCCCTTTTAAGTAAATATTGAGGAACAGGCAAGAATACAAACATCGTTACATCGGCTATTCTTAGTATACTTATATATATTAATATTTTTATTTTGAATATATGATTTATGATATGACTTTCGACGTTCAGAACAATATACATAAGAAAACTGAACAAAATGTCTGCGACTACGATTAGCTTTTTACAAGGAAAGCGTTTTAGGACAACAAAAAGGCACATAAAAATGATGTCAATGTTACTTCTAAAAACGAAATTCTATCCAAGCGCCTGGAGGAGAGTACCAGAGTAGCGTTGGAATTTAGCAATACTTTCACCTTCCAACTTTTACTATCACTTCAACTAGGGTGGACTTTGAACTATGAAAACTGATCGACAGTAACTTATAGCATGAAATTAGGTATATTTTTGGAGTTGGCATTTCATTATAATTAATGTCATAAACATCGAAAAATATTTACAAGCAAACCAATTATAAATCGGTCATGATTCGAGCCGGGCACATTATACAGAACAGATTGACCCAGAATTCACCGAACATGGATTATTGTGGCGAATGGAATCTTGAAGTTATTCGAAAAGTGGAGAATTTTATACAATTTAAAGTTTCTTTTTACATGCAAAAAAATAACTGAATAATACGTAACGTATAATGTACTACGTATAAGAAAATGTCCCCATTGCCATAATTGCTGTGAGGTTGATTGTAGTTGTCTTATTCTGTTACAAATAGGTATATATTCCCTAAGTGAATATGTTATACTTTATGGAAAATTGGACTAGGAAAGCATGGCAAGTGGCTATAGGTTTTGTACTTCATTTCAACCTTTTCGGTCCCGATCCATGCTAGCGGAGCAGAGGGCTTCATCGGAGTAACCACTGCACTGTCCAGAACTTTTAATAATAACCCGCATCTGCCCCATTTCATACGTCCAGCAGCGCGTCCATACAGGAGGACTTATTATAATGATTATATAAGTCAAGGTAAGATTTGAGATTGAACGTCTCACCTAGTATCAAACATTATTTATCTCTGTTCTTACGAGAGATGCTACAAAAAAATGTGCTGTAAGTTGTAGGTGCCACGATGGTGCATTTCTTGTTACATACTTTAGTAGTACATCGTTGTTCTCGTTTCTTTAATTTTTACCTATTTACTTAATTCCAAGAGAGATAGGACAGGATATGTAGGAGTGTATGTATAAAATATATTCTGCCGAATACCGACGAGTTCTTCTAGTACAGGAGGGGTTACATAGCGTGTCCACACTGAATGAGCTACGCGCTATACGTTACGTTAACTATGGTTCAGTGTAATGTATACCAAGTCGGATTCTCTTTATACTAGCACAACAACATACTTCAGAGTGCAATAGCACAGCACATTTTTTCTTGAATTTGAGGTCGAAGGTTGTGGACGTACACGTGGAGAGAGGCAGAAGAGTCCAGGAACGTGTCTAAGGCGGAGACTAATTTGGCTCTTGGGGAGGACCAATCCGCCTCAATCCATTTTTTGCCAAGCTCCTTCCGACTCCAACACACAAGCACTATCCCAAAGGGGCTGAACTTACAACTGGGGCGTCATTATTCCTAATACGTCATCAACGGTAGGCTATGTCATGACATGACTCTGTGCCGCACTCCTTCGAGTCCAGCAGTCCAGAGCATGGTAACATGCATACTATTATTGAGCGAAGTAGGAAAGTAAACTTTCCCTTTCCCGGAAGATCTGTGCAACAGTGCAACCCGGACTCATGAAACATCCTTATTTCTCAAAAACTTAAGCTGCGATGGAGAAGTTAAGCTAAATTAAAATTGAGCATAGTGGCGTACAGAAGAGGTCTCTCCTTACCTCCGGAATGTTTGGGATTTTTTAAAGGTTAAAATTCCCAGCTGGCTTTCTATTTTATTATGCAACCTATACTTACTCAATCGCAGACACAAATCTTGTCATTTTTGCGGATATAAATATTCTGCTACAATATACTCCTTTTCCAGCGGCCAACTCATGCATTTAAGGTCATCTCCAATTAGGAAGCTCTCTGCACCATTCATTCTGACCCGGAGTTCTTAAAAAATCCTGGATTTATGACACTTTGTCAAAATCCTCATCACTCAAAGTCAATTTTGACCCCTCCTGAAAACGGAACCTATACATGACCCTGCCCTGATTAAGCAGGACGCTTGAAATCTTGAGAAGACTAACTTTTGAGCTGGCGTCTGAAGACAACGTTCCACATCCCCCATCTCTTTTCGCCTGTGAGAGGAGAACCTTTTCAGCGGCCAGCCAGCCTCTGGTCTGTCTCAGTGCCTATGCCTATTCCAATAAGTTTCTGGTGCATCAATGCACTTTGAGTTAGTTGCTTAGTAAGGGAAGGGTTGGTGCTTGGTGCTGCTGGTGTGGGATTTTATATTACAGGACTGCCAGGGGGATGTTTTTTATATTTAAAGGAATCAACCCTCATCTCTCCCAGGCTAAAAAAAATGAGAGGCGAAAACAAGAATCCTTAACCAGGAATGCCAAGAGACAACATTATACTTATATGTACATACATACATACATATACCATATAGTAGTATCCTGGCTTCCTCCTGAATGACTCGCGCTCGTCAGACTCATGACTGTACCTGTCCTCTCTCTCTGACTATCATATCAATCCCTCTACGGCCGTGTACACAGCACAGAGACAGATCCACTACCCAATCCCATTGGAGACGACTAGACGACAAATGAATTGAATAGGTACAGATTCTACAGCACGGCGAGCCGTCATCTGATCCATTCTATACGGCAATCTATGTATTTAACTTAGAGAGTTAGAGATGGGCTCCAGGTGGCGGTAATTCTAGAATATAATGGGTCTAAAAATATGTTTCCAGTTAATTTGCTTGGACCGGAGGAGCTACGAAGGCGAAGGGCCGGGCCCTTGATGCCCAACCACATGACTTCTGCTATTGTTTCAAAGCGAGAGCCGCCAATTAGGATGACCTGGGTTCAGTTGTCCATGTACTTACCCTCTCATCAACACCTCCCTGTCATCATCACTCATCATGGATCATAGCTTTAGGACGCTCTGACATCAGAGCACCAGATACCAAACAGTAGAGCCCTACATGAGAACGGGCTGGCCCGTCTAATGGACTGATGTACTCTCGGCCAGTTCAGAGTGGTTTCCCTGGGCCTACCTTGAGCCTAGGAGCTCGAATCTACTACAGCCGAGCCACCCATTCTTACTTAACTGTATTCGGGGACTAAGCCTCATTTAGGCCGAACGTCTTGTCCTGGACGGTCACTACTAGCTGCAGCGGGTATCCGAGCCAAGGGCCGGGCAGCTCAGAGGAACACTATTGTCGAAGCCCATACACTTGTTCTAGATATCGAGTCTCTTCGGCGGCGGAGGAAGGGAGGAAAGAGTCTACATACAAAAGGTCGGCAGGCACCGTCCCAGCCTTCTCAGTCACTCCTCAACTCTGTGCTCGAACAGATACCAAATACCTGCTCCAGCCGAAGGGTTCAAAGGAACCACGGGCTTTGGAAGTACTACGTCCTCCGTAGACCAAACACTTTTATCCGAATTGAGGGAAACCAGGTCACGTTGGAAACAATCATTTAAAGGAAGTTTGACTCCGGTGCTATTACTATAGAACAAGACCTCTTCTACTCTGTGGACCTTCTACGCAATTCATTTTCAAAAACAGTTACGCCAAACAAACATTATCGTGTATAAGTGTCAATCTTAGCTGGGAAACCTGTACATAGCTTGGACGCCTGGACTGGATACATGATATTTCATGGTAAGACTCAATACAATTATTTTTTTAGTAGTCTCTAGGTGCTATTGTTTGAGGTGAGTCACGCATTAAGGGCCACACCATTGATTCTTCAGGTTTAGATTTCCCAAGCTTAGTCTCCAAAGCATAGTATTTAGGAATGGGACATTCCATTGGTGACGTAGCCCATGCAGAAGAGTCCTAATACTTTGTTGACATCTTTGGCCGAGTTGAATGGGCGAAAGGTATTTGGGAGATAAGGGGAGTCCCTTTAAAAAGTGAAAGGGTCTAGACTTGGGTCCAGACATTTTCATACATTCATCCCACTCACTTTCCCTTCCTCCATCACGGGGTTGTAATTGAATGCAAATTGTGGGCCCGGACACTACTACTGCCTTCTTGGGCAGTCTGGAGTCCCTTATCATTTCGTGACAGAGATCTAAGTCCTGGGCCCGTAGGCTGGCGGCCTAGGTCTGACCTGTCCCATAAAAAGTTGTTGTTGATTGTAGTGGCTGTAGATTAGGTTGGGAAAGGCCTACTTTTGTGTGAGCGGACGGAGAGGGAATGCTCCAGTCGGGGCTCCCCTTCGCACGTGTACCATAAACTTGTACAGGGTATGTGAGGTCGGGGATAAAAACATCTAGGCGAGGAGGAGGCTATGATGCCCTATGCTCCTGTTCCTATGCTGCTGCCTACACGTTGCGTTGCGTGCTTCCTCTCTCCTCGTCGGTTGGGGTATCTACCTATCTATGGTTCGAGGCTTGGGCCGAATCCATTGCACTCTCCGTCCCAGTCGACTCTTCCTTCCTACCCTGTCCTATTATGCCTACTACTACAGAGAAACAGAGTGCCTACTACATATGAAACAACAACTCTCTCACGGAGGAGGGAAGAGGACAAAAAATAAGCATAAAAAATAAGGAGCCTACACGTGGAGGCTGAGGAGGTCGGTTTTTACACACAGGAATCCCAGTCAGTCCCAATAATTCGTCCACCCACACCCATCATGCCATGGTCCAGCGTCCAGAAATTAAGCAGGAGCTGAGAGAAGGGCACAACGGACAGAGGACCGTCCGTGTCGGGCAGAAACGTTTTTAGGAGCCTTAAACTTAAATCACGGGGCATCCAGATCAAGAATCTCCACCATGTATCACATTACGCTTTCCAGAGAATATCTTACTTGGCTCCGCGCTACCCTCTGGTCTACTGTAAAGTACATCAAATACAAATTTACAGCCACCAATTATTGTATAATTGAGACTTGGGTTCAGTGGTACGGTGGTACGGGCTCACTCCGTGTTGTTTCTACCATTGTATTTGCTCGTATTCGAATTAGGCAAATTCATATGATGATGGTCACTTAACGGTTGTTTTGATGGAATTTGATCCTTTATGAAAGTTAACAAATGACGTAGAAAATTAAATTATGCGTGTGTGGATGTGGATAGGAATAGGAAAAAGAGGAGAAAGCGGGTGATATGAGGTTCCAAGAAATACGGGAAAACAGACGAGGTGGACATGAAGGGCGACTCAGGTCCGAGGTACTACAATTAGGAATGACTTAGGTCAGCTCTTCGAGTCAATTCTTTTGCTATTTCACCCTTCACCGGGATTTCTGAGTTTCCTGGAGTGAAAGCCCGCTTTCTCTTCTACATAGTGAGGCTGCTGGTTCGGATAGAACTCCTACAATACATAAGTGAAAATTGTGAAGAAGGCATTCCATTGAAGTAGTAGGGTAAATCTATAATGTACATGTAGTACAGTATGAGCTGTGCGCAATATTTACTTTATTATTAACAAAATATCGAGGTTTTATGGATGTCAGGCTTGGAGTCGTTAGGTGAGATCCTGATCCTCTGTTTCGTAATTACGATGGGCAGTAATAAGGGATTTGTTCACTTTCAAGTAAGTACCTACTAACTGTCTGTCCAATAACGTAGTTTGGCTTCTACTCTGATTCCTGACTTCATCACTTGCGTCATTTTTCCTTGTTATCGAAGGCTGCGTGCAGCCTGCTATGCAGCAAAGCCGTTTCAACCCTCAGTCCACTCTAACTTAACCTGGGAAGATGATTAATGGTCAGTCACTAACGACGCAACACGGCGCAGTTTCCTAGATTAAATTATGAATAACAGAGTAAACAGGCTTTACCGTGCGATGACGATGGAAGATAGAAGTGCCTACTAGTTCCGCCGTTGTTGATAAAGAAAACTCCAAATGACTCCTAGTCATCGGTTTCGTTTAGGAAAATCACTGGATCATTCGAAACTTTTTGAGAAGGTCAATGAAGCATTCCGTATCTCGGAATTCCATTTTGGGGTTAATGGCTAATGTCTTGGGCTTCACAGGAATTTCTCGAACTGACTTTTCCCTCAAATAAATTATAGTTCAAAGTAAGTTGCGCATACGGATAACTAATAACCTTTATTGTAATATTATATTATTCTCATTCTCACTCATAAGCCACAGAGCCTTCTGGAATCTGGAAGTGTTTCCCGTATGTGCAGTCTCCTTTTTAGTAGTCAAAAGAGCATTTGCCCGTGACCTACTAGCTTAGAATTCGTTCAACCTGGTTCTCCGTTATACTCTTCTTGATACCTGAAACATACCCCAAATAAGTAATAAGTCCAATCAATCCTCTTTGACCTCTTTCGTCATCATATTCTGCAATGAGCGATCCAATACTATACGTTCGTAATTCTATGGGCCACTCAATTTGCGAATCATACACACCACTCAAACTCTAGCCCGACGCGACTGTCTTATAAATTGAAAAAGTGTTTGTCTTTAGCATACTAATTCAAAGGATGTGGAGTTTTCTTACCTAAGGCCTGCCTATCTACGTAGAGCCGAAATGAAGGCCAAAATCATTTTGGTTGACCAAACCTACTGTCTCTTTGTAAAAAATATTGAGGTATGTTACAAGCCAATGCTTATTCATATTCATCACTTAACGTCTACATACTTACTGTATGTCATTTTAGACATTGCATTGGGATTGGGAGAGCACGTCTCCTTGAAGTTAAAAGTGTTGATTCATATGAGGAAAATGTATTCATTATATAAATAGCGACTTATGAATGGCACCCTATTTTTTATCACTCCACCTAACCTAACGCCATATCTTATGCATATTGAAGATCAGTGTAGGCTGTAGAGTGTAAACTGCATATTGCATTATCGTTTGTCCTCAGCCCCTCTCATGGTCAGCGCAAATTACATCTTGCATCTGCTATGCATAGACACTAACACCAATCTTAAGATTGGAAGAGATGAATATTTGAGATACGTTCGTGCCTAGGATTTGACATGCCCATAAGCCTAATAATACTTCATATTTGGGACAACATGGGAGGGTTGAGAAATGAGAATTAAGTATGTTGTGCGTTGTGCCCAAACGTCTGTAAGATCAGCAGGTGCTCCACAGCACAGCGTACGGCTCCCCATTCCTCTCCCCAACCAGACAGACGCGAAAAAAAATCTTGACCTCTCTTAACCAATGTGTGGTTGACTGTTATACAGCGTACATAGCCCAAAGGAAGTTGCGCTGGCTCTAGAGTGAAGACCTCGATACGACTACGAAGAGCTACCTCACGAGAGCTAGGCCACGCCTACGTACGTTCGGGCTAGTTTTTTGCACGTTTGCAAAAACGAAGCCAGGGCAGAGAAGGATCCTCCTCCTCATTCCTAGCCTCGTTTGCACTATAATGTCCTGGGGAGGAAAATATATATCCCACTAACCTTGCGAATGCCTGGGAATAGGCGGCCGGGAAATCCGCGCCCCGTCCCCTCACACGAACGAGCTATAACCTTGCGGGCTAGACCATACCCTTACTCTACACAAAACTCATTCGCGAAAAGGGGAAAACTACACATCAAGCCGACTCGACAGCATAGCCGAGTAGACTCGACCAGACTTCGCGAATTGAGCTATAGTCCACTCCTTCCATGCATGCCCTGCTGTACCCCATGAGAAGAAACAGTGAGGAGGGTTATGTAACCCGTCCGTTCGGTTTTGCACAAGTGACCATGGGGCAGATCCGCACACGCTAAAATCATAGCCATCCCCCCACAATTCTCTATTTCCTGCGGTTCCACCGAACTTGTACGCTAAACAGCTATTACAGTCTATTACTGCTAATTAAGACGATATGCGGACTTCAGAGTTCTACAAGTAAAAATGCGAAAACAAGTTTCGATAAGCCTTAAATTAGCAGAACAGAGCCAGAGCGGGATGATTTTATCGTATGTCTGGATTTCATGCAGAAAGACTTGTAAACAATTTTTTTTTTTGCGAGATCGAGGATTTACAACAGTATGATCTCACTTGCACAGTCAGCTATATGATATGGTATGCTCAATTCAGTCTCTATCCTGTATACGTAATAATAGGCACTTAGCTTTCCCTTAGCTATACTATAGTATGAGTTCACATTGTAAAAAACTGTAGTTAATTCTCTAATGGTGTTATGCCCTATGTACTTTGCCTTGTATTCATTACGTTTATAATAAAGTTTCAGGGTCTAGCGCTAGCCATGTAGTCTGTCTGTTCTGTACCTTTATGCATTATGTTCACAGCTTACCTGTGGCAGGTGGCAGGTATACGCTGTAGCTGTAGACTGTAGATAGTGATGGTAGTGCATAAGCAAAAGCATTTCCAATTAGAAGGTCGGCACGAAGATATTGAGGAAAATAACTAGAAAAAGTAGTTAGAGCATGGGATACAACGTACAATGATAGCAGGGGAATAATCATGCTCTCCGAAGACTCAATAGACACAGTACATGGTCACACGCATTGCGAATCTTGGATTGCAGCAACAAGCTTTTTCGCTCTACTTGAGTAGCATATTGGGATAACTCCGTCGTTATTGTTATTGCCTTGTAATGTACAAACTAAGTGCAACAGGTTTTACTTATGAGTTATGAGACTCCATCCTGAAAATGATCGCATCTGACCTCTTATTTTGGACACCTTAACAGCCTAGGTAAGTTATGCTCAGCAATTAGAATTCCTTTATTGTCAGCTATGCAGGGTCGACCTAAGCCAGTTTTCTTAGACCGACAGTCAAAGATCTCTTTATCATACTTAGATACTAATCCCAAGATTATTTCAGGGTCGTAGTGTAATTAGTGGTTGAATCGAGTCTTGTTTTTAGCTAGGCTTGTGATGGTCATTTGGGTTCGGAGTCACGAAGCATGCTTGTTAAAGCAAAAATCATAATCAGCCGAGAAATTCGACTGGCGTCTCTCACCCTGCTTCAATTTGTATTTACTTAAAGGTATAAAACCTTCCAAATCATTACTCCAATCTTATTATTCAATCGCAGGTTCTACAAAAGAATACCTCAAATTGTTCAAGATCAAGGAGGAACAGTAGCCGACCACTAAGTCAAATATGTCGACCACCATTATGGAATTTATGTCAAGGTCGTCAGGAAGCTTTCCAGATATTTTTAAAGGGTCAATAGGCAGCAGCGTGGAGCTCCCACCCGAAAGACTAGTTGGTGGCCAGCAGAAGGTAATTTGCACACCTGAAGTGAGCTTATATCAGTACAACGGTGGGGGTGGGATTCCTGGTCAACTCCCCTCCCCCAGAATGACGCTGGAAGAGAAAGGAGGACTTGACCTTCCCTCCAATGGCACCGGGTTCCAATGCGGAGTCTGTGGGAAAACATTTCAGCAGAAGAACACGTTCCAGAATCACTTGAGGTCCCATCGAGAAGGGGATGATCCATACCAGTGTGACATTTGTGGCAAGACATTTGCAGGTAACCACAGTTAGACCTCTTCACATACATAGAACAGTGAACAGTTAATACTCAAAGTAGGGTCCAGCACGCAAAAAATCTAATATATTTTAATATCTCACACTCACACTAGGACATATTAGTGGACTTCGCCGTGAACTTATTTTTAAAACAGACAGTCATAACAAGGGGGAAAAGAGAATAGTAGGTATGATTGAACCAGTTGAACTGAAGTGTATCACCGCACCGGTGATACACTTACCGGTCGAACGGCTTACTCATGGGTAATTAGTAATTATTTAAAAGTCAAGACAGGTCATACACGTGGCTTACATTTACATAATATTCCGTACGTTATCACTCTTCTCATGTGAATTATGCATGATATGGATTCATGTGTATAAATTGAAGTGTTCTACTGCCGGGCAGGCTCTTGCACAGGTAGATACATAGAAAATGAACAATTCTGTTTATTTCGGATTAATGAAGGAGCCCAAAGCATAATTCCGAACTTGAGAACAATTGAGCGTTAGCGGTGGTAGTAAGTTCATACGGTGGGACTCTTTCAGCAAGGTTACACGTGTAGGCGTCGATGTCTTTGGAATGAGCTAAATGCATCATTTACACTTTGGAGAAGTAAGGTTAGAAGGGGATGAGAAACTTCCTGTTTGCTGAGAGACTATGATGCGATACTACCATACGCACACGCACGCATTATAATAAGACGCCTTCAAAAAATATGCTAATAAGAGTTTATAGTTTAACTATGCAATGACGCCAACGATATACGCACCATCTCCATCTCCATTGACGCTCTTTTGTAGGGAAATTCCTACCAAACGTTCCACTTGAATTTTACCCTAGCTTCGTTCATAACTTCATAAGGCTCAGTCGCGTCTCGCATCCAGTGAAAGATTGGGAGAATAAGTTTCAAGGAAGGTGTACCACTTTGACTCATCTCAGTTGCAAGATACAACTTTGAACAACAACGCTAGAGACTCCTCTATTGTGTGAGATTCCAAATAATTCACAGGAGTTGCTTTCGTTCTCCCAAAAGGGGCCGGTTTGCGTGTTGCGCGGGCTGAAGAAGTCCTTTAATATCTGGAATCTACCGGACGCATTACGCATTAGACTGAGGTCACACTCCTTCCCATCCAGTCAGTACACATTACTACGGCCGAATTAGGAATATGAGTTAAAAGCCGAAGGCACTGGAAGTAAGGAAATTTTCTTTGTTATTTTAGTTCCAGCACGGTTGACTCGTCACTACCGGACTCACACAGGAGAAAAGCCGTACCAATGTGAGTACTGCAACAAGTCCTTCTCCGTCAAGGAAAACTTGTCCGTTCATCGCCGAATCCATACCAAAGAAAGACCGTACAAGTGTGAGGTCTGTGAGAGGGCCTTTGAGCACAGTGGGAAGCTTCATAGGCACATGCGGATCCATACTGGAGAGCGCCCGCACCGCTGTCAGATATGCCAGAAGACCTTTATCCAGAGCGGCCAGCTCGTGATCCACATGCGAACACACACTGGGGAGAAGCCATACGTCTGCAAGGTCTGCAACAAAGGGTTCACCTGCTCCAAACAACTCAAGGTCCATACCCGGACCCATACTGGGGAAAAGCCTTATACGTGTGACATTTGCGGGAAATCGTTCGGGTACAACCATGTGCTGAAGCTTCATCAGGTAAAGCAACTATTAATGCTTGGAGGAGAGACCTATTTATTTAATAGGACAAGCCGGGATAAGAGAAAGTTTCTGACTCCCAACGTTTCATTCTTCCTTTCAGGTTGCACATTATGGGGAGAAAGTGTACAAGTGCACACTATGTAACACTACGTTCAACTCGAAGAAGGCATTGGAGACCCATATTAAAACCCACTCCTCTGACCCCACTTCCTCAGCCCCAACAGCGGCCGACGTTGCCCACCTAATTCCGGAGCCCCGGAGCCTGTCCCCGTCTCTAATCTCCCATGCTCCCCAGCACTCGGACAAGGAGAATCGGGAGTCGAGTGACTCGGAAGTCTCGTCCCAGAATTCCCCTACGACCGAAGCTCCCAGGTCACCCCCGTCTCCAATCTACACCAACTCACCACCATCCTTGCATCACTTCAAAAGTGCCGGGATCACGGGTTACTCATCAGGCGCCAATGGCGGAAGCGGGAAGAGCAACAGTACTGGGGCCAGCCTGTCACTCCTGCCCAACATTCCTTATCCAATGCTCCCGCCCGGCGTACAAGTACATCAAGCCCCACAGTCTAGAACAACCTACTTGTACGTCACGTCTAAGCTCCCACCGCATCCTACACTGATTGGCAATAGCAGCAGTAGTCCTTCTGGTTCCGTCACAGAACAGTCCGTTCGGAATCCCTCCTTCAAGGGGTTCGGGCATGGGATCTCCAAGACGTCGAGCGACTCCTCGGCCACACGCGATCGGGACACAATTTTCCACCAAACAGCAAGTGTGAGGGACAAGGTACTGGCATCACTCGAAAAGTTTGGGTACGGTATCAATACTTTCTCAGGAGGAAGTGATAATAGTAATAGTAGTACGAACAGCATGGATGTAAGTTATCGTCCAAAGGGTATTCAGATCACGCCTGTGACCAATCCTAGTGCAGCCTACTATAACTTTGGTAGGACTAAGCACGACCTAACGATGGGTAGGAACCTTGTGAGCAGTCGAGAGTCGGAGGGGCCCGAGAATTTAACCAACTATTCGTCTGGGGTTTCCATTTCCAAACAGTTTTCAAGGACTGGGGAGCGAGGGGACTTTCCTTACAATCCTTATTCCCGATCCTCGCAAATAAAGGGAAGGGACCGGTCTCGGAGCCCTGAAAACAGATCCTACAACTATGGTCCCGGCGGTGTCTTGGCCCTAGCTCTGACCTGCGGTTCCAAGGCTGTGGTGAGTCAGTTCTCATCCTCAGTCTCCGTTACGCCGGTGAATCCTAATTCCAAGCGAAACGAGTACCACCCTCAGTTGACCCACCACACGCCGCCTCACAGTAGTCCCGGGAGCCCTGAGCTCAGCATTGACTTCTCACGCAGACTCGGATCAGTCTCCCCAAAGCATGGGCTCCACAGCCCAACCCCTTCGACGACCCCGAGATCGACCCCTGGCCTGAGTGAGTCCGCAGAAGACCTCTCAGACGACTACCATCAGTCTGATCGACACCAAGGCCCAGGAAGTGCCAAGAGATCAGCGTCCAGTTTCGGTCCCAGAAAACGATCCAGCCTCATTCTGGAAAAGTATGCCCAAGAGACCCATCCCTCCCCCACCTCTTCCCCCAACTCCAAAGAATCCATCCTTTCTCAAAGATTGAGACTATCCTCTGTTATTCAGTACGCAGAAAAGTGTACCTGAACCAAGAACTCAAATCACAGGATTTTTCAGTAGAGTTAAACTAGCATTTGACAAATATTAAGTATTGGATGCAAATATGAAATGAAATCTGTAGCCTTCAGACTTGCGTACCTTCATAGAAACTTAACATATATTTTCCCCATAAGCTAAACATTTTGAGACCTTGGAATATTTTTAAACGCATACAAGCTATTTTATATGAAACATCCTCTATTTTCATCTCTCTCCTTTCCCACAAAAGCCTCCTTGACATGTTAAAGTTGAATTTTTGAAGTGAAAACTGTAACGCTTATTTTTAATTACTTTCATACCAAAGACTGTTGTTATTTATTCGTGGCCAATTGAAAACTGAGTTTTCTAACTCCTATTTATTGGAATAACTGAATCACATTTGTTTACGTAAAGAACTGATGAGTACAGTAGTGGTGAGTTAGACTCTTTTGCCCTGGGGCTCCTCAGCTCACAAGTTTCAATTATGAGTTTATGTACCTACCATGTGCTCTAATCTCTAATTACTTTTTTTAAAGACTTGAGTCGTTTGAGCTTTCCAGAGTTATAAGCTGCACATAACACCCCGAGCTTCTTAGGTTGGCCATGGTGGTCAGGATACCCAGCTTTAATGGAGAAAGTTATGTGTGGTGAGGTTGGGAGAAATGTATGTATAGAGGACTGTAGTCTGGACTGTAGTATACTACATATGTAGATATATCGCATTGTGATTTTGCCAAAAATGGAAATCCAAGCTTTGTCTGTACATCTCGTACTGTATATAAATAGGAATACGAGTTTTTTTAAGATGTTAATCTAGTTCGGTGTTTCAAACCAAGAACGCGGAAACTCAATCCCAAAGAAAGTTTGAATTTTGCTAAAGAAGCTTTAATGAAAAAAACTTGTACCAAAGTAGGGAAGTCTATATGTACTATTTATTAGACTACGTCTTGTGTCATCAGTATAGTCTTAATATTAAGTGTACAGAGTAGAGTACGTGTGCTATAGATGACTCCCATCATCTCGATATATTTGTTTGGCTTTAAATTCTGTAAGTTTGCATAATTAAAAGCTTTATAGTGAGTCTCGAATTAGGCTTCCATAGGCCTAATTCGGTAGTGCTTACTAATCTACTCCCCTTTTTCTCTCTATAATTTTTTTTCTCTGTCATCAAATGCGTAAATCGTTTGGTCAGCTGATTTGGAGGGTGCTGTAAAATGTAATGTAATGTTTGAACATTGTAGGCGAACTACCGGGAAACCCGGGTTCATGGAAAGGTGCGTGCAGGGCATATATATACGCCTACTACTATAACAGCCATTTGTTTGGCATTATTTATTTACCCCGATTTGTTTACAAGTAACAATGGTTTTTAATTCAAAGTGCAGGCTTTAGGGGGGGATGGGGGGATGTATGATTTTTAAGAGCGTTGAGCGGGTTTGGTAGTTTCGTAGGAGTAAAGTAGATTATAAATCCAAAGTAGGTATACTACATATGTACAGTGGGACAGAAAAATAGTACCGAAAAGCTTTAACGTAATCTAGTGGAGCCAAAGATAAACCGCCTGTAAATATTGAGGGATTTTAGTAAAGAGTGTCGTCGAACATCAGCTTTTTTACAATTTGGAAGGGAAACGGAATGCTCGACATTATAATTGAAGGTTTAGTTCCCATTTTTATTTCTGTGCCCGCATAATAAGCCTGGGCTCCAATATTTGGAACAATTCCTTCGTAATCCTTTCATTTGATGCCGAGTCCTCTTTACTTTAACTGTGTATTAGGTACTAACTAGCCTTTGAACAGGAGTTACTCCTGAAGTGAGTATGTAAGTAACTTACATACGCAATACCTTACTGCGGAACGCATAATACGTTGGATTTCTTTCAAAACCAAATGATTTACATACGATGAGAATCTCATTTCGTTTCTCCATATACCATTGTGATGTGACCAAAAATTAAAAAGCCCGATATAATAACGTAACTGTATTTACAACTATCACTATCACCAATGTGTTCATACAGAAAAACGTCGTTCGATGTAAATAAAATGCTAGTTACGGAAAAAACTATTGTAATACATACATAAGTAATACGAAAACCAGTTTATTCTCAATGGACAAGTGTCCTTACTATTTATTATTTTATTCCTAGTTTTTACTATTATTATTGCATTTTCTGTATTCTAAGATTGTGTTCAATTCTATTGGATTCGTAGTTGTTGTTTTATATCAATAAACATTTTATTTAAATATTTAGGCCCACTTTTAATTTTAAATTTTACTCAATTCTTAGAAAAGCAAACACTCACGCCATTTTGTATTCAATCAAATGTTTTGTTCTCCATCATAATTATGGACGTGTTTTTGCCTTTCCATATACATGTTAATTTTTACTTGTAAGCGGTATTCTAACCATAGTATCTAGTGAATCATATTAGTAGGAGATGAAAAACCGGAACTTGGTTTTCGATATGAAAATGGAAGCCTGCACCAAATATTACAAGTAAACATTTGAAGACAGCTTTATTTTATATCTCAAAATAGTCTGGAGAATGTGTTCAGGTCGAGGACTGGCTCGTAGTATTTACATTGACTATGGTAATAGTGTACTTTATGTAACGTAATCGAGGAGAGTACTAATATTTAGCTCTACTTGACCTATACGGCGGAAAGAGGAACTGCGTAAACGTTATATTCTTATTCTTAAATCATAAACTCTATGTAGTGTACGGACTTGCGTCCTATTAATATTACAGCTGCTCCCAGTAAATAAATATGTATCCTTAATTCATCTTATCGCCATTGGACTCTTGCGTTTGTATTCTTCGCGTTTACACAAGCATATAATGCTGATAATGGTAACACAATCCGTATCTTTCAGTCTGCTAGGATAATTTACTTTTCAGTAATCCATGCCAATGACAAGTACAACCTAGCGCGTGGTAATTGGCAAGAACCTTCATTTGAGGATAGGACTCCGCAACTAGGCCATTTTCATGGACCGAGAATTTCGGTCCGGTCCGTGGTCGGTCCGGTCTGAAGCATTGGATTGGAACGACCGTGTGGATCGGGCTGGACCGACCGAAATTCTCGGTCCGTTGTCATACTAGGTCTATGTAGAGACGGAATTTCGGAGGGAAAGACGTACTTTTTCCTTTTTTGTTTTTGCTTAGAACTTGGGACTGAGTATGGGCAATATCCAAGGGAAAGCCCTGGCGAAGGGATCGAAATGAATCCTCATTTTACAACCTCTAATTCTCGACACTATAGGCATCTTTAACTCTTAGAAATTCTTAATCTTAGGTTGAGCAAAAGTAGGTGGGAAGTAGGTCGGTCCGGTCCGGAGGGAGTTATCGGTAAGGTCGATCCGTGTTAAAAAGTCGGACCAGACCCGCCGTGCGGGGCCCTAATTGAGGACAATTATTTGCCTTAATTTACTTGTGAAATGTTGAAACATAATTATAACGAAAATGGTTATACCGACGAGTAAGAGCAAGAACTATCTAGGTCTCACATTTGGGCAGGATTTCATTTAATGACGGGACCTCTCCTTCCTGATCATTTTTAGGATGAGCTCGTTTAGACTTTAGACGCATTACACAACAAAAAACCTGCTTTCAGCAGCTTCGGACCAAACGGTGTAACTTGCTAAAGATGAACTTCAAAATAGATAGGCCTTGAAAACTGACGCTGACGCAAAGAAGTGTTACTATACGAATAGCAAAATATGCATAGCAAAAAGAGCAAATAAAAACATTCCAATTTGAATGTTTTGAAAAAATTAATTCTCTTTCTGGAAAAAGTCTCACAAATCCGAGTATTTTGAAAAATGCATTATGTTTCTTTTTCTGGCAAAAAGTCTCACAAATCTGAATGTTTCGAAAAAAATGCATGCTGTTTCCGTTTTTCTGAAAAAAAAAGTCTCGCAAATGTAGTGTTTTGAAAAAATGCGTTCTGTTTCTCTCTTTCTGAAAAAAGTCTAACAGAACCTGCGCGTTTTGAAAAAATGCCTTCTGTTTATCTTTGTCTGAATAAAAGTCTCACGAATCTGCGTGTTTTGAAAGTCTGTTTCTTTCTTCCTGAAAAAAGTCTCACAAATCTTAGTGTTTCGAAAGTTCGAAATACGTTTTGTAAGTTAGCCACTTTTAAATGCATTGTTACATGGCGCCTTACGTCGTTCGGGTTTATATAGAAGTGATGCTTGGTCTAATATGCGTCGTTTAATTTGACTTTACATATAATATGCGTTCTTAGCTTGAATATACGCTTATATGAATATATATGAATATATATATGAATCGCTTAAATTCATACTATGTTTCTGAAAATTAAAAGTGCTTAGTCAACTGCATGAGTGGAGCGATGTCTGCAATTTTGCTTCTCAGGATATGACTAGACATAAGATGTAAGGCGTTGTAATGTTAGTATTTTATGAAGCATAGTATGCCATTCGTTGTATAATAGTTGGGGTCTAATAGCGCACATAAAGAGCAAAGAAGCAGCCATCGCGCAAAAATGTTCTTATTATGCATGATTACATGAGTTGTACGGAGCAATTTACAGCGTGACCCATGGACGGACGGACGGACAAGACCATCGCATAAGACCTATTGGTGTAAAAGAGGAATCATAATTATATCCCAGCATCGTATCATAATAAACAGTATTAACTGATAGAAACCGAATTAACGATAAACTATATGGCCATCGTGGCTGAGTAAAACAGGGAAAGCAGATCTGAAGTTTGGAAACTGTGTGGCCAGTATGTAATAATTAGCTGAGTGG
>JAQFZY010000450.1:0-27550 GCA_034696285.1 Hypogastrura burkilli | reverse complement strand
GTAACTTTTCCGTCTTTATTTACGCAACCTAAAGGTTAAGGTTGCCAAGGAAAAGTTATACCTCACCGCTCCGGGAATTAAAAAAGGTCAGGGATTGAGTTCAAAAGTTGGGATAGGTTAGGTTGGGTTAGGATATGGGATACAAGAATCGTATTTTTTCTGCCCAACCTTATACGCTTCTAGTTCGAAAGGCTACTCTTCTGTCGCATGAAAAATCGAGAGGAACTTTGGAGCCCAGCTCCTGGACCCCGACCCTGATCCCATATGAATACGTATGTACTGGAGGCTGGGGCTCTATGGCTGACACAATATTAGAACCTAATATCCATTTTACATGACACGCTGAATTGAGAGAGAGGGTCCGGCCGCGGAGGCTCTTGGCCATCCTGGCGTAAGTGCTGAGTCAGGAGACTTGGTGGAGCTTTGCACGTTCCAGACCTTCGGGCCCGGCCTCCAGTAGTTCCTCGAGACTCCGGACTAAGTACATTGAGCGGATGGACACGGCTGGACTCAGACACCAGCTGGTCCCCATGTTCCAACACACTACTCTCCCACGTCCCAATGACTCTATTTAGTAGTCAGGGGCCCGAATTGGACGGGGTCCCCATTTAAGCTCAATACACCGAGGTGGGAGGCCAAGGGAAGGAGAACAAGGGAGTCTAGGCCTGGACATTGGGGCTGAACCTTCGTTATTAGCTTTCCGGGCCCTGGCCCAGGTCCCAGCAGTAGTGGATGGACATTGAAAGAAATCTCGGATTTTACACTTGGGCGAGGAGAGTGACAGAAACTTAAGTGAGGCATGAGAGCCTGACCATCCTGGACTCGCTTCCTCAGTACAGGACCTACTCCTTTCCAAAGGGAGGGAATGGCAGGACCTCTGGCTCTCCAGATTCAGCATAATATTCCTAGATCTACCGCCTCGTCTCTTTCATCGAAGCTTGTCAGATCCAAATTAAAATATGGGAGAAATCAAAGCTGGACCAGCAAAAGTTTTCACTCTAGATTAATTTTGAATAAAGGACCAATCAAAAGATCCCAATCTTTTGCAAGAACCAAAACAGTAGATTTCAATATGACAATTTGTATTGATTGAATTCGACTTGTCAAAGGGGCCCGTCCGCGTGATAACTGTACATGTGTATATCCTAACTTTGGTTGGAAAGTTGCAAATGAGAGGAGTCCAGCCTGTCAATTCCTGCCTTAAAAAATGTAGAAGCCAGTGCCTCTCCGTTGATAGACTCAAACCTTGCATTATTCCACCCTGAGACCCGAATAGGAACTCCTTGTCAAATATTAAGTTAAGCTGTTCTGTTTGGCGGAGTCGGGGCCTAATAGGATAATTTACGTATTTTGAGTCCTGACACACGTTCTGCACCCATACGTCAGCCCGTTCCCCATACTTCATCCGCCTGACGTACCGGTAATGGCTCAGTTATTATTTAAAGGGCTAAGGCTAGGAGAATCCACCCGATTGCTTTCGAGACAAAATAAAGGCTGTACTTACTGGAACCTAATTATTTGGTCTAGGGAAGAAAAAGGACTGTAGAGTTATACATAGTATCCCCCTATTAGGCTCCGTTACTCATCGTTTAAGATTAAACGGAGCTAGGCCTGGCTCTAGCCAATAATTATGTATTCCACTGAATGTGCCAGTGTCATATTTTTGGGCAGCTTGAAAAGGAAGCGGCGGCCGGGCTGGAGAAAGGAGCTCCTATGTAAACTTGGGAATGGGCCGGGAAGTGTGTTTGAGGCTGGGTGGGGAGGGAAGTCCCAAATCTCTCTTGATCCTCCATCAATGCAAAACGCCCGTATGGAAATCCTCCTCTGTTTTCCTAAATTTGTCAGCCTAACTTTTCGTTTAGGCCGAGGTTATGGGGAAGGACGGGGAGAAGGTTTGGAGTGAAAGCGACGATAAGTCAATGGTCCCCTTGGGTCCCATTCATGAATTGGGCCCTACAGCACTCATTGTCCGCCCTCCCTTTCAGGTCCCAAGGAAAGAAAAACCCGGGAATTCCTCCCAGTCCCTCATAGGGCCGGGTTCCAGGGAGTCGCTGCCCGAGCCTAGCCTCCAAAAAAAACCTTAAATATAATATCGTGTCATAAAATAAAGGAGCCTTGGAGAGAGAGAACCTCAACATCTCCGCTTACAACTCCGAATAGCTCATTAGGCCCCGGGAATGGCTTTATAAATAGGCTCAATGCGTCATAGGGAGACACTCCCGACTTCCGGCCTCACTAACTAAAAATTCTGGAGGACCGCCTAAGCGGCCCACAACCTTCAATTAAGGGGAATTACGAATCTCGGAACGCAGGAGCAGGACAATGGTGGGCGGGCATTAATCCACAAAATATGTATCATGGCCTATGATGCATCAAATCACGGGCTCCTATCAAAAACAAATTCTTCGGAGTAAATTTATTTTAGTTGAAGGAAAAGTTAGCTCGATCAGGTTATGTTTTTAAGTTTTTTGCTTTCTGCAGCCAAGAAATATATTTCATTTTGAAAATCCAGATCTAGCTAAGCTCAAACGCTAAGGGACTTGAAACCTGCAAATTGAATCATAGGTGTATTTAAAATTGACGTGGAACAAGTAAATACATATACATAGTATAGGATAACGATACCAACATAATACCATTACGCACACACATGGTCTCATTCTAAAATGAATGACTTGACATTGGCATCCGGTTACTATGCAAATCTCGCCAAATATCCCGTCTTGCTTACTCAAAGAACTGCCTACCAACTTTACATGAAGTAAACAGTAACCACAATGATAGAACCTGATTCCGCACGTGAAATGATTAGAACCCTATTTGGGCCAAATTAGGCCAAAGTCATGATAAATAATACCTATCCACTACCCAGCCAAAGGTTGACTCAATGAGTAATTGGATCTAAAGACGAAAATAAACATTATTCATACGGAGGAAGTCGAACATGCCTCCGCCAAGGACACAAGACCAAAAAGAGCAGTTAATTGAAATTGATAATATTAGTGCTCTCCCAAGCATAATGACTTCGCCTCGGAACAGAATCCTGCGAAAAGTAGCCAGTGTATAGGAGTGGGTCAGAAACTTTAGTCCGCTCATCCGGGACTCATGCCCAACACCTGACCTGAGCCATATTGCTTCTTAAGATTCAGACTTGTTCATTTCCGTCACGAAATCTATAATTATTTTGGCATGATGACATAGTATGGAGGCCTGAGTCCATCCCTGCTGCTACATAGTAGTCATAGACAGTGTTGAGGTGGACGGGACTCGGAGTCCTTTGGCTACCTGCCCCACACGCATGCACAGGTTAGTTGAAGCTTTTGCTCCCTCTTGGGCCTTTCCCTACACTCCCCGTCCTTTCTGTTCTACGGGGAAAGTCCTGCCCGCTCTCTGAGTCTCAGTTCCAAACGACTTGTGGTCTAGGCCAAAGCTAGTCGAACACGGGATCGGAGAGAGGGTGAGAACTGGGGGAGAGAAAGCAGGGCCTAACCCTCAGTAGGGCTGGCGGCGGGTTCCCGCCCCGAACTTCAATTCCGTAACCGAGTCACCGTAACTTGGCTTTCCTGGCACAATTTTTAACTGTCAAGCTCAAGCCAACGATTCTTCGGAAAAGTGCATAGAGCTCTATTTGTACAAAATGCATTCATCAGAAAGTTGAGGTTAAACTCTGGACAAATTCCGGGTGGGTTGAGTCGGAATTGCGGTTCTCAATGACTGCGTACAATAAGGGTGAGAATGTGAGGGAGATGGAGACCATTAGAGGATTTTAGGGGACTTTCCGGGAGTCCGCCTTGGTTCTAGGGATAGTGGCAGTGCTTGTGATTTTCGGTGGGTCTTTTGAAGCATGTGAGCGGAGAGGGTGAATGTTGGATATGGGGATAAGGGGCGGGCCCTTGGGGTCCTGGCTCCTCCTCAGCCTGGGCCTCCTCCTCCTCGACGGGCCCTTGACGCTCCGCACAACGCTGGGAAGCGAGTTTCCGGAGCGGGAGTGCTGTGACCCGGTCTACCCGATCCCGGCCCCGGGCTCAGGGAGCACGCTGAGTGCGGGACATGGGGCCATTGCCCCGGCCCCGGCAGCCTTCCCCGAGTACGCCCCGCCCACCCCTTCCTCCTCACTTACCACTGAAAGCCCAGGTAGGAACACTCACCTCTGACCTCTAATGCTCTGGCCGGGAGAAGCCCAAGTTGGTCCGCTTATAGCATCATGATTGAAATCTAGAAGCATATCTCACTTAACCTAACCTAAGCTAATGCAGGCCTTATAGCATCATGATTAAATCTATGAGAATACCTAACCTAACCTAACCTAAGCTAGTGCAGGAACACAGTAATTGAATATCGCAGGATTTAATAAGTAAACCCAACCCCAACACAAATTCAACTGAATTCACGAGGTAGCTGTAGTTTGGATGTCGTAAAAAAAATTGTATAGATTTCCTGTAGAGAACATTTTTCCTGGTCAAAATCAGTATAACATCAAGGCATGAGGATTCGCATAGATATTTTCTTTTTGGGCTGATGTCTTTGTATATTTTTTTGTGCAACAGTAATATTAAGACCGAAAAGGCCGGAATTGGCGCTCCGTCGAATTAAATTCAGCAAATTATTACCCCGCTGCAGAATCCCTTCGCACACATCTTAAGCCTCTACTCGTTCAAAGGGTGGGTTCAGCTTTTTGTCTATTTTGCTCTTTACTTTCACTGCAACGGTGCATATGAAAGGGGAACTTTTGTTTAAAAACAAAACAAAAAATGATTGAAAATTCTAGTTCACCTGATCTGACACGAGGATTTAGTGTTTGGAATCATTATTAAACTCATATGGCATAGGAAAAGGAAAGGGACTCAAGCTCCCTAAGCCATAGTATCGGAAAATGTATCTTAAGTGAAACAATCCTTCGGCCAAGTCTGGGCAAACCTCTTGTTTTTTTGGGGGGGGGGGAATATTAGAAGATTATACGAACACTCTTGGACATGGAAGAGGCTACTACTATGTAGTAGTAGTGAGTGAGGGAGTGGAAGTGCATGAGAAGAACCAATAAAATCATGCTTCCAGGCCCATATTCCCCAAAGTTTGTCCAATGTATAGAAATGGGATTAACTAGAAGACTATGTACACTTCGGCCCAAAGTATCCCTAATGTTCCAAACTTGGGCTCCCCGTGTTATTATGACTATTTGTTCTGAGCCTATAATTATGAAGGCGGCGGAGGGCCGAAACTGCAGTTCTCCCCGAGTTCCTCTAAGACTACCTACTATGCCTCCCACCCCCCGATTAGGCTGTCCACAATCCTCCTGGAGCACAATTAATTAGTTGGTTTCTACGGGGGGAGCAGGCCCAGAGACAACCCAGCCGGTCTCTAAGCTCCGATTTGATAAATTAACTATGCACTCTTATGGAGGGGATCCCGTCGGTATTACAGACTATAACATAGGACTCGTCGGGAACTTTTGAAAAATACATCCTTTTTACACAATAATATAGCATTAAGTTCCCATTGAAGGTGTTTGATAAATATGTTGTAAATTGGAAAGTTGTCCTGCTGATCGGCCAGTTTGGGAAGTCAGACTCAATCCATGGAAAGGTTCAGCTTGAATTCCATTAGTTTAGAGGAATATTTAAATCATCACCAAGTAATTCGAAATCTCTCACCACTTCAATCAGACTTCCTCGCCAGAGTCTTGAAATACTGTATTTCGAATTCTAGTGTTTTAATTCCGTTAATTATTCTAAAATAAATCATATTTTGCTTAAATTGTTTAAATTGGAGAGAGATTTCGAATGACTTGGTGATAGTTTAAATGGCAGCCATTATTTTACTTCTTGCGAAAGTGTAGCTGTAAGCCATAATTTTCCCGTACGGCATTTCCCAAAGTGAAATTTATTTTACTTATCACTTAGATACTTATCACATAGAAAATACATGTACGCCGGAATTAAAATATACTAGTGAGGAACGAGATTGGGAACAAGTGTACTTTAGTTCGATTTTTAAGTACTATATGCACCCTATTGTAAAGTTGCACCTTTCAAAAAATCATAAAATTGTGTCCAGTTTGATGAAAAGAAATAAGTCACTTATCCATTACTCCTAGCAAAAGCTTCAGATTTAACTCCCAACTTCTATAAAACGCTACTGGAGGTTTTTTTAATAAAAGTATCAAACGTGCATGTAAAAATTCCTAACTATTAAATGCATACCTAGTACCTACTTCCCTTCCACATCCAAACCATGTATGGATCCCACTGATCTGAATCTAAATTTTGATCCTTGACTCCGAAGCTCTCATTGAGTTCCCGAACTTGACTCTTCATCCTTCCTCTCCTCCGCCCCATAATTCCTCATTATAGCTGAATTTCCCCGTCTTCCTCCTGAGAGGTGCTGGGCGGGTCGGAGGATAATTCCTGTTCCGGTAGGCCTAACTTCCCCTTCCCCCGAGACCCGAGGAGGCGAGAAAAAAGTTATGATATTATTAGGATTAGGAGCGGCGGAGGAATTGGAGAAGTCGATCCTTCCCCCATCATTCCCGCCAAATAAATAATTTATACGGGCCCAGAGAGCCCAGCCAGCCAGCCAGCCAGCCACTCTCAGGGCCCGTCATCAATCATGGAAATTGGGTTGATATTTATTTTGTTTCGAACCACTTTTGGGGAGCGGGGCGGGCTGAAGGAAGGATCTTAGGAGTTAGGATTAGGTGTCGGACTCTCAGGTAGGCCCATAGGAACCGAGCATGGACCTCTGAATTGAATTGGAAGACTCTCTCTGCTCGGGAAGAACGTGCCTTCTCCGCTCAAAACTTCTCACTTTTTCCTTGAGCTCTCTCTGGGAGCCCGAAAGCTACTTTCTTCCCGCCACGGTCAGGGAGCCGCTCTCTACGTAGGAGGAGGACCTATGAATACGTATAAAGTTGGGGAGGGGAGGCCCTTGCATTAGGAACAGGAGCCAAGTTTAGGGGGATAGGATTCCGAAAACTCAGCAAGTTTCTATGGGAGGCTTCCGAGGGAAACCCTAATAATTTAAAATTATATATCGCTATTCAATAATATGTACTTTAGGGTTATAATAGAGATACTATCTAGGTCACCCACAAAACTTCAATATTCAAATTCAGTGAATATTCTAATTCAATGAATATTCAAACTCAATTTGAAATTGCAATGAAAAAATACTGAGGTTCTACTTATAGTCTCAGCCTTCCGAGCAAGGGATTTGATTTGCTTGCAGAGATGCAGAATTCTGTTTCAACCAAATACAGATCTTTTAGTTGCTGCAGAAAAAACCTCATTTAAATTAACTATTAATAAACCTTCCTGAGTGGAATTGTGACCTTTTAAAAGTCAGAAATAAAACATTGGCTTAAGTTTTATTACATACTAGAGAAGATTTTTTTATAAATTTACCAAGAACAGTACTTTTAAAACCTCTGGGCCAACCTTGGCTAGTTTTGTTTGCTTAGGTTTCGTTTATTTTGATCGGTTAATTTAGGTTTCGTTTGTTTTAATCGGTTAAGTTAGGCTTAGTTCTGCTTTAGTTTGTTAGGTAAGGCTTGGTTTTGTTTTCATTGCTCAAGCTCGGTTTTGTTTTGATTTGTTACGTTGAGTTTAGTATAATCAGATTAGGTCTGGTTTTGTTAGGTTTTGCTTAAATTGGTTTTGTTTCATTTGGATAAGTTAAGTTTGGATCGACTACGTTAGACTTGTTTAGTTTGGGTGGGCCTAGCTTAGGTTATGGACACGTGAGTTCCGTTTATATTCAATTCCGTAATTAAAGGTAGTCCTCGGACTGGAATGGACCCCTAAGCGGACGTAGTTGGACTGACCAGGGCCTGAATTAATAATGTTGAATTAAGGGGAGACTCGGCCTGGGCGCCGAGCCCTGATTTCGGGCCCATTGTCCGACTCCGGGGTTATTACGTTCCCGTCCGCCTCCATATTTACCCGGCACATGGGTCCGGCCCATTGTAGCTGAAGAGGCCTTAATAGGAGGTCCGTCGGATCCTGGCCTGAGTCCCTGGCCCTCTCGTCTGTTTACTCAGCCCTCCCCGTCTTAGCCGACTTTTCTTTTCCCCTATTTACTTTCTCCGAGGCCCTTGTTTACATACGGCTCCCAAACATTGTTATGCATATTAAGGGATCCCCTCCAGGAGCCCCGTCTGAAAAGGGATTGTTGTTGGCGGAAGGTTGTGCGCTCCAGTAATGTGTTGTATACAAATAGGGAATACATAGAGAGTGGGAGCCGGGAGTCGGAGACGGAGGCGGGCCGGAGCTCCAGTTCGGAATATGATTAGGCTTCATCTGTCCGAGAAACGGGACGGAGTCTGGGTTGTAGGGAAGGTCCCGGGTCCTTGGACCCTTATTATGTTAAGGGTTTGGGGGAGAGAGGCGGAAATGCCCATTACCCGCCTTACTTATGGTTATGTCTGTCATGTTCTACGAGGACCTTTAGTCTCTCTCTTAGCAGAGGAAGGAGGAGTCCGGGAATTGGGAATCCAAAACGCATTCCGCTCCCCTCGGCTCAGGGCACAGAGTCTCTTAATGTGGGCTCTTAGAGGAAGGGAACTGATCAGGTATTAGGTGGCCAAGGGAACGGGAGAGGGGAGCCGACACTTCCTACGCGGACTAAAATTGTGTGCGGGATAACTTCAAGATGTTGATAGGCGGAATTACGGAGATCGGGGTCCTCAGTGCCCTTGACGGGAACCTAGAATTGGCAACCGGCGGCTGAGGCCAACAATTAATTCGGCATGCGGCCCATCAATCAGCTCGGCTCAGACGCCTGGCCGCCCATTCTCCGTCTCTCTTGATTCTATAACTTGATATTATAATGTTGGGGCACTTAGACAGTAAGCGGGGAAGGGACACAGGGCCATGGGACGGATAGTCCCATGACTGCATATTTTATACACACTCTACCAAATTCCCACTTTTTATTATTTTCCTGGAGCCTACTCCAGAGGTAGTCCGGGTCCTTCCCTAAACCACCACCGTAGCCCACCCTACGTAGCCTAGTAATGGAGAGCCTGAGTGCTTGTTGACTTTTTGATAAGGATCACTTATAAATGTCAGGGCAGGAGGGGAACGTAAGGAACGGGCAGGTTTGATTGTTATTTCATGTTAGTCCTCCCAACGGCGGTGGGCCCGGCCTTAATTCTACATATAATCATCATCTGGTTATAAAAGTGGGGCTGCCCGGGCCTGTAATACAAAATTTATGGGGGCGGGTGTCTGGGCACGGGACCGGGCTCCGTTACCCGGCAAACTGCTCACCTGCCCAGGCGGGTAATGGAAACTTAAAGAGGAATCGATAAGGGTGGCCGGGGCTTATCTATAGGGATCCTGGGAACGGGTGAGGCTGGGTAATAAAATGGGAAGTTAGTTCCGAGTTAAGAGGCATGGGAGAGGGCAAGGGATTTCTAGATCAATTAAATACAATTCATAACTGCTCATACTCCTACACAAGGTTCCTGTAGTCTTCTGGGAGGTTGCATACAATAAAAAGCAGGTAGCTGATAGGTCGAAAAACGGCAGTTAGTGCTAGAGTCAGCGGAATAAATAAGCTTTTGTGTTCCAAACTATTCTATAACCTAAGTCCATCTTATCTCACATCTGTCACTTAAACTAGTATGGCTTTACATAGCCAGGGATAATTCACATGTCATCGGAACTAGGAAATTGACCTGAAAAAGTTAACATAAATATGTGCTAAATGATTTTGCTTCGAAATACAATGTAAGTACAAATAATTTAATGTAAAAGCGTGAAATATAGAGAATACAAAATATTTCCTTATGGAGTTGAAGTACCAGCCATATTTCAGTTCAAAATATTGCATGGGGAAAATAGCGGACGCTTTTAAAATGATTTCCTTTCATGTTTCATGTTTACTGGGCACGTTTTTTGAATAAGGCAATTCTTTCATTTTTCAAACTAAGAAATACGAAATATGTTTACCAATATTTTAGATTCTGCTTCCCTGTAATTTTCGTTGTGTGGTATTTAGCGGTATAAAAATATTGCACTTTGTAAAAGTTAAAACTAATGTGAAAGCAAGTGAAATATAATAATGCTTGTATTTTCGAATGACCAAAGATATAGACGATAGGTTGAAACCAAGGTTGGAAATGAACCAATCCCGAAGTTTACCGAAGAATGGAGCTCTGAGTTCAGGCATGGAGTACTAATCGGACATGATCTCTGTATAAAATGATCCTGGTCCTGGTTTCTCATAATTATCCTATAAATAAGATGTTACGTGTATGACCATTTTGTAATTTTCTCCAAAGACCCCTCCCTGTCACTCCTTCCCGCGGATCCCAGCTCATATTTTTTCCCGAGTCCTCCTTCCCCGATCCGGGTGAGAAGTAATGGACGGGGCCTGTCAGTGGGTCCCGGGCTAAATGGGACCGGGAGCCCAGGCCTGACCATTTGATTTGTCTTGTAGTTGTCAGGCCTGGAGCGGGCGGCAGACATTCTTTTAAAGGAACTAATCTCGTATTGTCCAGGAAGGCCCGTAATGCTGTATTATGGGGGTCCGGCCTCGTGTCTCCTTGTTGTGTCATAAGATGGGGGTCCTCTTTTTTTCCTTTTAAAGATAAATGATTTCCCTGGAGAGGGCGGAGAGTGGGAGAAAGAACCAATCTTTGCTTTCTGTCAGCTGCCAAGTGTCACCTCCAGTTAGTGTTCCTATTGACACAACCAGCTGTGTTTAGACAACTCCGAGACTCGGGAGCCCGTCCCGGACTATTAGGACTCATTTTCCCACCAACCTACTCATCCACTCATAGGCTCTCACTCACTCAGCCTCCCCGCAAATTAGGCCGGATCCTCTTTCAGCGGGATCGGGATCCAAACTATCCAGTTCTAGTACTGCAGGGGAGCTATGAGGACTCCCAATCTAGCCATAATAAAAATCTCAATCACACCGATTTGGGTTTCATCATTACCACGCCCGGCTGGATGGCTCATTGGGTCTCCGAGGACCTCTCTACGGTTACATCTACATTTTATTTAGATGATACTAAAATCAATTTTTCTAATTATTATTATTAACTTGGAATTTGTAATGATTATTATTACTGCTATTTTTTAAGTTTAAAGTTCATTAACTTAGTTCGGCCCTTGGTGAGCTCCCATCTGACCAACTTAAAATATACTTTTAGATTTAACAACACAACTCGTACGAACCTAGCTTAACTTAGTCCAATGCAACCTAACCTAACTTAAAGTAGCCTAACCTTGCCTACCCTATTTCATAGAACTGGAACTAACTTAATCAGATCTACCCCAACTTAATTTCAGTTCAGTGTAATTATCACCGGCAAAGCAGTTGTTATGCAAAATACAAGCTTTAAAATTACCTCCTCGAACCTAGCCAAATCATCCGCATTATTTTGGGGTAGAGTCACTCCACTACTTCTATGGCCAAAATGCTGGCATAACTACCCATTTATTTAATTTCCGTTATATGCAAGTATAACTTACATACTTTCGTTAAATACCAGTTTGATGGTAGTCTCATTAAATAATCCAATACCCGTCTAATGTACTTTCCCTTAAATAGCCGTCAGTTGTAAATAATTGTGCTGGGGCTCATCCTCCTGCCTAAATTGGGCGTATCAAGCGTATCATGCCTAGCATATGACTGCTTATATATAATTCTGCCGACTCAATGTTGATTGTTGATTCCGCTCACTTACTCGTAGTCGATACAGTAGTACGTTATCCAAGCTCCAGCCCTCCTGCCACCCCGGCCCAAAGTGATCCTTTATTATTTTGGGTGGCCGAGGCTACTCCATTATCCATTACATGAGGAGTCGTGGTGCCGATAGGGGATTTCTCGGCCCTGTCATTCCGCCCGGCCACTGACACTCCGCCGAGCCCCAGGAAGGAGCCCAACTAAGTCCCCGTCAAAGGCTTAGCCTCCCCAAAAGTTAGGCCTTTTTTTACTATTATTACTGCCTCTCTCTGCCTTTTGGCCGGGGAGGCAGGTAGGTTGGCCGCGGCAGTGAGTGCCCCACCACCGCCTCCAGGAGAAAGGAGAGGGAGAGCATAATTCTGAAGACAAATGCCGAGCCAGTTCTCCGCCTCCCTCCCTCCTGTAAGTAAATGTAAATGTAGTGGAGAGTAATTTAAAGACTTGGGGCTAGAGACGGATTGAAAATTCTACTTAGGCTCTCCCCTCTCTCTCTCTCTCTCTTTTATTCTCCTCTTACCTTTATGACTTCCTAACGGGCGGGGGAGGGCTGACTTCCAATCCGGAGCCCAAAATCGATCCGCCAAAGATAGGAGGGACGGGGAAGGCCCCTCGCTCTTAAAATATTTAGGTCATATGAATAAAATAAAAACCCGTCAATTGAGCGGGCTCAGGAAAATAAAATAAAATCTTGCAAGTATATCCGATGGATCCGGAGAAGGAGGACCTTTGGGGAAGGGATACTTTCTTCCAGGCTGGATCCGGCCTCCGTAGTACATACAACTGGGAACTGGTTTTCCAAGAAAACTCTAGCTCAGGGAGTCTTCTAAAGGCTGCCATTTAAACTATCACCAATTAATTCGAAATCTCTCACCAACTAAAGCAGATTTCCTCACCAATTACAGTAACTTATTTACCTATCATTTGAAACTTATTATGAGCAAAGGACTATTTGTTTTGCAATAATTAACGAAATTATAAGTATCTTATTTGAAATATTTCAAAACCTTGATGAGGAAATCTGTTCTAATTGGTGAGAGATTTTGAGTTAATTGGTGACAGTTTAAGTATTCCTCTTTTCTAAATGACAGAACTTTCCAGGAAATCAATTCTCTATGTAGGCTTACATGTCAATCATACATTAATGTCTACATTATTAATGTCATCTTTTAGAATGCGGTGTGTTTTTTTAAATAAGTTATGGGACCAATTAGCATTACATATTTGAAACTTCTAAGCTCTTTTATGAGTATATCCAACTCACATGCTTACACCTACACCGTAGTAAGTGCAATACAGGCTGGTATTTAAACTAGAGAAATACTGATTTCAGGCCCAAAGCCATATATTTAAAAGCTTAGCAACCTTAAATCCACTGACAACAAATGTAACCAAATCTACTCAGACCTAACCCAAATCCTACTTGACCTAGCTAAATCTAACCTAAGCAAGCCAAAACATACTCAGCCAAAGGTTCTGAGAAACAAAGAATATTTTCATGCTCAGGAATCATAATCCGCCTTTGTCGCAGGTTGTAGGCGTGAAAATAATAGTTCAGAAAACTTGAGTTACAGCTTTGCTACCAATATATATGTATACTATGAATACAGTGTACTGTAGTACCTTTCCGGCGTCTAGTATTTATATTCTATTCCTAGTTGTGGATTCTTATCAGGCCATACACTTTTTGTTTTATCGATTCCGTTATTGTGGTCCTGTGTACAGAATGTGGAGGCCGGCCCGAGCCACGTTATATGTGTACATATATGTGGTACAGAGTAAATACGGGGAGTTATGTGTCCGTCGAGTGAACTTAGACTGAGCCTACCTTCCCCCGTTCGAGTCGTAGATGTAGTTGGCCCTATCGTATAATTAGAGTAATATGGAGGAGAGGCACAATCGAGCAATTTGTTTTAGGTTTGGGCTCGCGGACCGGCTCCTCGTTCTTCGTTCTTGGGTCGGGCTGGAGTGGACATAGAGAGAAGGTCAACATGACTCTCCCCGCCCCGCGGATAAAAGGTTTTGGACGTGTTCTCCGAGTAACAAAAGTCCCAAATTACATTTTCCCAAACCGCCTGTCATCCCATATTTCCCTTCACAGAGTTAGGCGGGCACATGAGCGGAATTTTAGACTCCGCGTCTTAAGTACTCCTGAGTGGGCTCGGCTCTTATTTATTGACGGAGTCATACAGCCTCGGTACGGCCTATTAGAATAGCCTGAGTAATTGATTATGGCCCAGAGTACTACAGTACTAGAGCATGGACATCTATGTAGACATGACATTAACTTTGAAATTAATCCAGGCCTATTATGGAGGGAAAGGGGACCAGGGCGGGCGGATCGATTCGTCAGGAATGATTATAGGACCCGACCTGACTGACACACAGAGATTTTGGGACTTCCTATGACGGAGTGAAAGGAGGAGTACGTATTAACATTTAGGCTGTCCAATTAGTGTCTCCTTCTCCTCGTTAGTCAGTTTACTTATTCAGGGCCTCGTGGGTCCGGGCGGGGCCCGATTGAATGTCTTTTAATTCCAAGTGACACAACTCAACTTTTCAAAGGGAGTCCAGGGAAGGGCCTAATTATATGGGAGGGGGCCGGACAGAGGCCTATTGTATGCAGTAGGGGAAGTCAGTATCGTGGGCGCAGTTGACTGCATTAACCATTTAAAAGAATGGGACTAGGTACTTGCACTTTTCTACAGCTAGCTGGTCCAAACTGGAATTATGTACACAAGGAAGTAGTTGTAAATGCTAGTATACCTTAAAATTGCATGGACGGAATTTTTCATGTCAAAACTCATGTAAACCAATTGGAATAACCAGGTGCTGGATTTGCGGGAAAATCCACAGTAGTGATTTACAAGTTTTAGGCGTTCTTAAATGTAAAGGCATCAGTTGTTTCTGATTTCTCTGGTAACTCCTCTAGCATTGAAGAAAACCTTGGACTTTACAGTTGTATTATACCTACCTAATTTGGAAATATTATCCGGGATATATAGATGTAGTCAATTATTTAAAAAAAATATCCGCTAAATTGATGTATAGGTGAAAATTGTCATAACTTTAAGGTTATACTCAGCCAATATTATGGGACCTAAAACGCCAAGGTCTTCCTTTGAAAAAATTCTGATTCCCTTCAATGGAATTACTTCCATTCACAATACTAAGATGTTATTTTTGCCACTTTAGATTTGATTAAGCTTGTTTATTGTTTAAAGCTAGCATTGCCTGTACAGATATAGGTGGTAGTCCAGTAAATTTGAGTAGACTACGTTTTCTCTGTGGGATTTTGGTTGTATATTTAATACTTGTAGGAAAATGATTTTAATTATGAAATTATGCATAAGAACAAGATATTAACTGTTAGCCAAATAATACTAAGATCGGGTACTGTGGAATGTGAACCAATTATGAATCCGGTATAAACCAAGTAAACAAGATTTGTGTCCAAGGTCTATAAATATACTTGGTCATTTATATAATGTATTTTATTACTTCCATCTTTTCCCCATACAATCCTTGTGCTTATTATTTGTTTCTGTAATTTACCAATCAGAATAATACTGATAAGTCCGACCGAATATTTGCTTATTCCAAGCCTAATTCGTGACCCTTCGAGCCGGAACCCGTCGTTGTTGGCATGAATATTAATTCTGGTTTAGTATTTCGGGCTCGGTTTCGGAAGGCGTGATAAGGTTAGGCCTGGCTGGGACAGGAGTGCCCGGCCTTAGTGTTGGGAGTGGAGCGTTTATAGTAAGAAGGAAAATTCATGGGTTGCTACAGATCCGATTTGTTTCACTCAATTTAACAATCTTTTCAGTCGGGAGGGCCGTAAGTGAAAGGAGGCGGAGGAGGAATATTCTTTCACTTTTATTATGTATTTATAAGAGGCCTAGGCCCACCAGGCAGGCCGGGTTGACTCAATGGAAAATGCAGTCACTCACTCATATGCGATAATATGATAAGTGCAGGAGGAGGTAGGGAGGCCTACATTATAGGCCCCAACTATATCCCGCCCCATTCAATTGAGCATTAAATCCTTTCATTTTCCAACCTTATCCCTACTCTTGACTCCAAATGATGGGCTCTATTCTTATTTAAAAGGAATATTCTGGGGGTGGAGGTCCCAGGGCCTCATGCCTCTACGCAGAGCAATTCAAAAGAGGACCAATAATGCCTTGGCTCATTGGGTTATGTGATTCGACATCCGTAATGTAAATTGTAGCCATATCCTATGCCATAAAAATTATATAAATAATGAAATACTGGCCGATCTCTAATCAATTGAGTCCAGAATTGCATTACGTTGAGACTCTAGTATGCTTGACAGATTAAAATGTGAGATTGCTAAAATGATTACAGAGTCGGAGGAATCCCTCCAAACCTTACTTCATTGCCCCCCGTAAGGTTGGCTTAGGGGAAGTGAAGTTATAATTCCTGGGTTCCCCAGGCCATTGGACTCGGCTGCCTGGTGGCATTCATAATTAAGTATGGGAGCCTCCTGCCCCTATCATTCCCTAATCCCTGGCCCTCATCAAGTCCCGCCATTAAGTGTTGGGCCGTGGAGGGGGATTGAAGTGTGTCAGCTGAATGTTGTAGAGCCCCGATCCCGAAATCGTTTGTTTAAGAGGATATTGACACAGGTGTGGGGCTGAGGGCTCTACTCCGGGCCCACTACTTACTCCCCTACTACATACTTCCGAGTGCATGCATAAGTACTACGTCCATGCATAGTTAACTCCCGTCCGTCCCAAATGAGTTGGCTCGGATCTGGCTCAACTCGGCCCGGACTCGGTTCGAACCTTCTGCCTTAAGCTTTGCTCTCCAACTATCTGGCTTACTATATCAAGTCCCTTCATTTTCCAAATTGAGCCCAATCTGCGGCCACGAAATTGAACGTGAGCCGTTCTGTCCATTTACTCTGTGGAGGAGCGGCAGGTGAGGGGCAGTTCCTCTTAAATTCCCGGGAAATCCTTGATGTCCATATAGACCCAGATATTCTATGTTCCAGATTGTTTAGTAACCTGGACAGTATTCATATTTATATAGACTGCTCTGTTTGGGATGTCCAATTAAAGCAATGCAAAATTCTCGTATGAAGACCCATTGATTTACTTCTTGCATAACATTGGGTCTAAGGTAAAGTGTTATACTCTTTCCAACACTGGGATCTATTTTACAAAAGAAATGCGCGGAAATTAGTTAAAAATTGAATGGAGATGCCTTGAAATTGAAAATGAATGATGCTTGCTCTCACTCTTATTTCTTACGTACTTGTAATTTGGCACTTTGAGTAATTTCTAAGCCTACTATGGTCAATCAGGTGAAATGAATGAGAACAAAAATTAGCTACTTCAAAAAGTGAGGAATCAGCTGATCCGGCCTAGGGCCCGAATCCCATTGCACTCCTCAACATAGAGCGTGGTCCGCCGAAAGCTGTTATTGTTGCCACCGGAGTCCCGGATGAATAGTATTAGGCTGGGACTGGAAAGTTTGGGCTTGGCCTGTGCATGTCTCCTCGTCATCTTTATAAAATATTCAGGCATAATGAGATATTGATTCTAGGCGGCAGGTAGTGAGTGGGCTGGTAAAGGAGAGAGTCCTTTAAATGGAAGAGGGCCGAATCAATAGGGCGCCTATGCAGACTAGCCAGTGAGTCCGACTGAGGAGCCTTTCTCTGACTTGGGGAGTCCGGCCTACCTCCTGTCTCTCGGCTGAAGGAGAAGGCCCTTTCTTCCCTCAACACTCTGTTTACTTTCACTTTTGGTGGAGGCCAGGAGCTTAGTGAGGGAAACAGCCCAGGCTCCCCTGCCCAACCATGGAGCTCCACTTCCTTCATTATCCGTCTAATGAAGGTCTCCCGCCCAGTAGGCCTACACTATGGTAATTTAATACGATAGACGGGTACAGGAGGCCGGCCCCACACGGGGATACACCACGGCCGGCAGGCACATTAAAAAGAGGTCTCAAAATACCGTTGGAACGGACCTGGCGGTGTCGTTCGAGCCCAATTCGGTACGGCTAGTCTGATCAGGGTTCTAAAAAGGGTGTAACGGTCACGGCCTGCGAATACAATGTGCCGAATAAATATGTCATTGAAATTAAAATTAAATTAATAATTAAATTAAATTAAAATAACGTAGTATGTTCGGAGCTACAAGTCCCTGGCAGTTGTCATACAAAGGCTTGTTGTCGGAGTATAAGCTGGTCAGCTGGATAAAAACAATTTGGTTTGTAGCCCAACTCTCAGCCATTGTAACACTAAATTAACCTTATCGTAACTGATATAATACAAAGCCAAAGGACGAATCACTTGCATTATGGAAAATATATATATATATATATAAACTTGGTATACTTAGTGATCTTGGCCTCCTAAAAACAATGTTTAAATAGGGCTAGAAGCGGTTCAAAGTCTCCTTGACCCTCTGCAGGTTAAATATCCGTAGAACCTAAAATATCCCGCTCCGAATTGACGGAGGATAGAATAGCTGGACTCCATTTAGTCCATGGCCCGCCCGGGTATTAATCCCTTTTAGAATCCATATAGAAGTGCCTGAGCGTAGTGTGTGTGGAGGAGGTTAGGTCGGATCCTCCGAATAAAAGGAGCCCACCTAATTTTCGACTCTCATAAAATTGAGCATGAATTTTAGGCTCTGGCTCTCTATTCCAGCCGTGAGCCTCTCCCTTCTTTTTATCCTCCTCCTCCCTCTCAATCCCAATTGTTCCAATCTGCTTTCCCCCGTATTGAGCAGAATAAAGCGGAGGCTCCTAATCCGCTGGAAAGGCCCGCCCTGAGGAAACCAATAAGGTCCTAATATGGTCCCGGCTAGCTCAGGGTCCAGGCAGAAAGTGAGCTCCCTCTTATAACTCAGTTTCTGCATCTGGAATCGCTTAGCCAGCTCATATGGTTCTGGCCCAAAGTTGATCTCTTTTATATCACTTTTAACGGAAACAAACAATGGGTTCAGGGAACATTGGGTTAGGGTTAGCTAGCAGGAAAGTAGCACCAAAATTATGATAGAATTGTAGTAAAAGTGGGGAAAGCACACACAAGCCTTAAACTTGGTTGTGCATTTGGTTCCATGCGAAATGGAAGGGTGGAAAGGGCTGGCCCGATTCGAAAATGATATCTGCCTTAAATAAAGTGTGAGTGAAGCTTATATATATATTTATCATTTCGAAACAAATGTATTTTTGTAGAAAAATGTAATATTCAACTAACAAAAATTATTTCTTGTAGTCCAGTCCCAACCTAATGAATCAAAAGTAACTGAAGTTGAAATGTCTATATACAGCCAATACCAGGCCTAGCATTATTTCAACCTGCTTAACTGTTAGTATTTTGCATATTTTGGCAAAATGTACCGGCATGTTATCGAGAAGGAAAGTTAGGCTTAGAAATAATTGGTTGTCCCGAATCCGGCTCCTCATCTATTATGCTCCTGCATTCTTCCGACCTGTCACCATGAAGCCTGGCCTGGAAAACGGATCCTTTTAATATTTTCGTAGTTCTTAGCGGAGCCCCGAGAGCCGGGATTGTCAATGGGTTGAGGCTGACTTGACAGCGGGTCTTAAGTAGGCTCGGAAAGTAGGAAGACAGGAGAGGGAGGAGTGGATTAGGCCAAACTTTCCCCTATGTCATGGTTGGCCTAAGTTGAGTGACTGGCCGGGCCCATTATCCCATTAGGCGGACCCGGGTACACAGATTCCGGGAGCTAGCTGCCTAGCGGCCTGCGGGGAGGCTATCAATGTATGAATATTTCAAGTTCAGTACATCCTTCCGGCCGCCGCCCATTCTAAAGTCATAATGATGGGCTAAATGGCTGTAGGAGGACCGACCAGGCTCCCTCTGGCCCTCTCCCTCCTCAATTATGGATTACCTTGTCATCCGTAGGCCCAAATCAGCTTCTTAGGCCCTCCCAATCCTGTCTCTCCATTCTGGGTGGAGACACTAAGCCCTCCCGATAAGGGAACTCTAATCCAATTTATATCTTGTCCTGCTCCCCCTGCAAAGGGCCTTGATTCCGGGAGAAACCAAGATTAAATACATACGCCCCAGTCCACCTACCAACTCCGGTCCCAGTACATTAGGCCGCTTTGGATTCACGCTCTTCATTCCGTCAAGTCCAGCAGTGGGCAGTACTTTGTCCAAATAGTATATAGGTATTTAGGTATGTATCTATGTAAAAAAAGCTCTTTCGACGGGCTCACTTTCACAACACATTGTACCAGGTTAGATACATGGTGCGATACGCAATTCGGTTTCGGCATTTCTTTTAGTCGATATTTTTAAATAGGAAAAGTGTTGACTTTTTTTAGTATATTTTAAACGTGCGTAAAATGCAACCCAAGGTTACTTGTTTTCAAGCAGCGCTCCCAATTTTAATAACAAATACCTGTAAATATGAGTTACCTCCACTTGGCCTAAAGATTTTCAAGCTCCTTTAACCTAGCCCAACGAAACACCAGTAGCTGTACCGGTAACATTAACCCTACCCGGCGACACACAAGTTACTGTAACATAAGATAATAATAGACAAAGTAAATTATGCTACCAAAATAAGTGGTAGCGAAACATATACTTATCCTAATGTAAGACAAGTTGATGTAAGCTAATCCAGCGGTCCATCTACTGTAACCTGTAACCTAACCTCACGACCTACGAGTTACCATAACCTAACCTACAAAAGCTGATGAAATGTAGCCTAACGAAGCAATAGATCTGGTACCTTAACCCTAACCTTATGGCTTATATGTAGTCAATTGTAACCTTAGCTAAAGAAGCTACTTTTACCGAACCTTGCAAAACAAACACACAAGATACTATAACCCAATGTAACGACCTACAGGCCACAGTAAGCTATAGCATACATCATATCATAATGGCTGCCATTTAAATCATCACCAAGTAATTCGAAATCTCTCACCAATTTAAACAGATTTCCTCACCAACTACCTCAAATTACTCACAAATCCTCTTGTACTTAGTATAAGCTAAATATGATTTATTTTGAAATAATTAACGGCTTTAAAACGCTAGAATTCGAAATAGTTCAAGACTCTGGCGAGTAAATCCGATTGAATTGGTGAGAGATTTCGAATTAGTTGGTGATGATTTAAATATTCGTCCATCATAATGTTGTAAGCTAGCCTAGGGACTGATCAGCAAGTGTAACCCAACTAAGTATGAGAGGATCCGGTAGTGCAAGGTAGGACATCCTTAGTTCTGCTAAGTACGCCTTTACAGAGGGTGAGTGGTGTGCTGAGTGAGTGTCAGAGTGTAAATTGAAGTAATAATAGGCGGAGACAGCAGGCTTGGCAGGCCGCCCAGCCCCCTGTAAATAATGGAGCCTAAGTAAAGGTCAGTTCTCATCCTTCCTTTCCCCAGAGAGAGCCGGAGAAAGTTGTGAGCTACTGCATAATGAATGAGAGTCGTGATGAAATGTCAAGCGGCCGGTAGGATTACCTAATAGGGCCCAGGAATTCGGGCCCATTGAGGGAAGCACGACAGGCGGCCTAACTCAGTTTATTAGAATGAGCTGAATAATGGATTGGGCGGAGTGTCATGCAACGGGCCCCTCAAACACAAATTAGGCCGGGAGTAATGGACTGTTCTCTTACGATAACTTACTATTCCTTGAATTGTGCACAAAGTCCCTCGGAGAACAAGTAAGGGGCTGAGATCCCACCATTGTTCCAATAGCCTATAAAACATTCACCAGCTCCCTCCTCTCTTCTTATTAGGCCGGTAGGGAGCCGGGATATGCCCGCGGTTTATCCGTCCATTATTCAGATCCACCTTGGAAGTTCAGGCTTGTAATAACTAAATGAGACACGTTGTGGGCCTGAGAAGGAAACTAAAAATAGGCTTGGGTCGTTGTTTTCTTGTTTATTTCATTCTAGTGCATATTTAAGCTTGGGGTAGCCTGCTTTTTCTGAATCCATTTTTGTATATTCATTTAAAAAATACGTCCCTATTTACTAAACAGGCGGTATTTAACAGAGGTAAACGAATCTGACATACAGCTTTAGAAAGCAGTATTTTTCTAAATGATAACTGACCTATGACCTATGAATCACCCTAAACAAAATATCATAATCATTAATTCGTAGGATCTGTAATATAACATATACTTTTTCTTTTAATGATAATTCACTCGGCCTGCATGCGTTTACTTAGTCTGGCTATCATAGTCAGTCTTAATGGTGCAATTTATTTTGCAACCCTATGTGTAAAAGTTACTTAAAAATAGAAACTAGAATACCTACTTACGTGAGATTTCAGAGCGGTTACTATCATTTGAATTTCAATTTTTAACTACTACATATGTAAAATAAGCTGAATCACTAGAAATTAGCACAAAATTCTGGATTAGAATTCGAGCCAAGACCTGTGGCCAAAATGATATATTTCAATACGATATTTTGTATTGATTGTATTCGACTTCCCAAACGGACCAGCCAGAACAGAATTTCCGAAACAGTCTGGAAAACATACATTCTTATCGAAGCTATTTCTCGTGATGGAACCCCTGAGCAGCACAAGAATCCATAGGAAGTGTTCTTAGCACGGTGCGTCCCGGTGCAGACTATTAGTTGAGTAAAGCTATTGTCTCTAGTTCCGTCTTGTAAGTGTAAAGGAGAGAGTGGGGAGTGTGGGCTGGAAAGCTTTGTCTCTTGCTTTCTGGAGCAGGAGCGAGCAGCAGTCTCTCTGAAGGCCTTTGTGTGAGCATAAGTAAGAAAACGTGTACTACTCCGCCTCCCATTGTCTTGGTCTCTCTTTAAAGGGACGGAGTGGCTCCTTCCCTTCTTAAATGGAACAACAAATGGAAAGAATGCCGGAGTCTCAGACAGAAGGACCCCATACAAAAGAACACATACATCATCCCCTCACCCATTATACTCAATTATGGACTGAGTAATTACATTATGGACACTCACAAAGGGACCATTCCACAGGTGGCCTTATTTGCCTGTCACTCCGACAACCTATACTTACGCATTGACCGTTTCCTGAATACAGTAATTAAGTGGGGGCCTAATTGAATAAGTCGGGCCCGTACTCTCTCCTTTCAAACCTCATTATCCTCCCTAGGCCATTTAAGGCGTAAAGCCCCGACCCATTCATTAGCAGGCAATCGAGAAGAAAACAATGGTTTTTGCGTACTAGGTCTAGTTAGGGTCCTACTCAAGATAAATTAACAGGATTAAGCTTGGTAAATTTCAACAAAGGTGAAACATTAATACTGTGCTCTAGCGAGCAGACGAACTCAACATAAAACGACTACTTAATTCTGCTATTAGCATTTCAGTTATTGGAATATATCTATGCTAAACTCAACATTTTTATACAACATTATCTACTTCAAAACTGACACATCCTGACCTAATCCAGCTTAACCTATTTATACGAATCTGAGCTTTCTGAGTCAGAAAGAACTTCCTTCGCAAGAATCTTCATAGCCAGAACTCAGGATTTTTGTCTAGGAGCTACAATAACTAATAGTAAGTAATTTAATTCAAGACCAGAACTCAGTACAATTTTGTTTGAGCTTATATTTTATTACTATTTAAGAAAATACTTTTCCCCTCATCCTTACCCAAAATTGAAGTAGGGCCCCCTCAAGAGCTTATCCCCTCAACCCCAGCTCTGGCGTTCCCGGCAATAACACTCAGCATGCCCTTCATGGTCCAAAACGTGCTCCTACTCCAAAATCGGCTTATTTACCCTCCGAAAAATAAGTTTCCCTCAACATGTTGGCCCTTACGGGTAGGAGGAGTAGCCCCTAGCCCTCCATTGAAACACAACTTTACCGATATATTCAGACTTTTCCAATTCAGGCTAATGAAAAGAACAAACAGGAGGGCTCCGGGAAAGGCTTCCCCCGCCCGCCCCTTCCATTCAACCATAATCCTGAATAAGAACAAGGCCTAAACATACTATAAAGGGCCGTAGAAGTGGTCCCCCCCCCGCACGTGACCCTCCTCACTTACTCAGTAATTACTGGGGTCCCACTAGTAGTAAGGCTGTAGGTATCCTGCATAGATTATATTGTATGCTAATTTAGGGGGCCTTTGCCATGGCTTCACACCTAAAACTTAGCCCAACGACTCAATTGACTTTGAGTTGGGTTCCCTCAAAAAGATCAAAGGGACTTTGAGGGCGGAAAGGGAGCCGGCCGGAAAATCGGGTTAGGCTTCCCCTCCCTAAACATATGTTAAACTGAGTTGAATTGATTTCACGGGCCGGGAGCCAAAGGCCCTAAACGGGCTAATCAGGCGTTCCACGGCCGGCCCTTCCTTAAAATTCAAAGGGAGGGCTCCGGGATAACTTTGGATCATGGAGGAGGCCCATGACTTCCCTGGCCCAACTTTCCGCAGCACCCGGACTCGGAACTTTCTCCCTTGTGTAGCCATATAGGTGAGCATGGGACCGACCGGAGAGAGGAGGAGACAAAGTTCCTTAGTCTCAGACCCTAATATTATATTATATATTCATGGGAGGGGCTGGGGAAAATGCAAACTAGAAATAAACAAATCAATACTCTACCTTGCCTAGGCTTCGGGGTTGGGGAGCTAGTGAAAATGAAAGGCCTCGGCCCCGGCTCTCCCCCTTTGTTATCTTTATCAAATTTCCAGGAGGACCTACCCAGTTTATATAAATATGACTCTTTAGAAGGGGAAGTAGTGGAAACTTTGGGGAGAGCCAAGTTCTTACCTGGCCGGGCCCGGTATACAGCCTCCAAACTTTCCCCTCCTTCTGTAGGGAAACAAAGGGGAAGGCCTTCTAGCACCCGGCTAGACGTATTAACACAGTCAACATGCCTATATTGTGGCGTAAAACATTGGAATTATAGATCATACGTTTAGCCATATTTATGCTGAAGTCATTTTCTTTGTACTTAATTTCAATTCAATTCAATTTATTTTACATGACCGTAGCCTAATCAATTTAGGGTTACCTCATCGTTTTTTATTTTACTAAACATTTAAATGTTGCGTGCCCAAAGGTTCCACTGATTTGTTTTAAAATCATTTTGTATCCAAGATCAGTAGGTTTGTATTAAAGCCAGAAAGCCCTAATTTCGTTTATACTAAGACGTATTATTGATGTTTTAGGCTGTTTATGATGCTGAATTTAATCAATGCATTTCATATTGAAATACATTATGAATTATGACTCAAGGCCAGGCATACTTGCCCTTTCATGTGGTAGAGCTTATTTTACCAGCCGATGTATAGAAAGTATATAAAACCTGAAATTAATATAAATACTTGCTTGGGCCCCTCACCTAATTTTATTTTGATTTTTGTTATTTTACCTTCTAAATAAGTAGCTTTTACACATCAAGTTTTAAAATACATTGGATCATAGAAATGAGCATACAATTTTGCTCTAAATCCAACCTATAGCCCTAGATCTGCCTAAAATGATTTCCATTGATTCAATTATAAAAATAATTTGCAAGCTTTACAATACTTTGCCATGCTCAATTTCCGTGGTACCTATATACCTGAAAAGGATTTAAGAATAGTTCTAAGGTTGTCTAGCGAGGCCTTGGACCAAAATCAAAGGGAATGGTAGCTGTGGATACAAAAGGGAGTGAGTACCTCGTGCCTAATAGTACGGCACTCCTGCCTTCATGAGGAAAATGATGGATTTGTTCTTGAGGTGTGGAAGTGGTGGACCTCTCTCCTGTCTTCTGTCTCTCCTCCACTATATTAATATATAGGCCTGAAATTTGTGGAGGCCGGGAAGGGTTCTGTATGCTGCTGGAGGTCGGCCCGTAGCACCGCGGCGGCTCCCCGACTTTGGGACGATGAGTTGAACATGGAACAGCTTTTATCTTCCCTTTACTGTCATCCCCCTTTCTCCACTACACAATACATACTAGGCGTAATACGTATATCATACTTTGTCGACCCGCCTCGGATCCGGCCTTCCTTCCAAATAGAAAGAGGTCCACCCCTCTATTGGGAACCAATAAGTAGAAAGTAGGCTCATACCTTAAAACTTTGGAAAACTTGGGAAGGGCTTCTGTAAAATGTCAAGGTTAATATAGGTTGTTGCAAATTGAAAGGGAGACCTAAGACTAATGTGCCGGGAAATGCTCACGCTGGCTCATGCTTTTTTGCTGATTCAGATTGCAAATTCTTGAATTCAGTGGAGTGCCAATTGGTTAGGTTAGTTTAGGCTTGGGCTACAAGAATCGAATAAACCCCAATGGAGGCTTTTTAAAAAAACTATTTTTTTCAGCCATAAAAAATGCAAGGGGATTTAAAATTCCAGAGATCCAGAGTTGTACAGTAAATTAAGCTAGAATACAAAGTCTGGAAAAAATTAGCTACATTTGCTTGGGGCCAGATCCCGTGAAAGTGTCAGGGGTTCGTTTTGGCGGGGAGGCGGACCATCGGGCCGTGCCCGGCTCTTCCCATCCATTCGCCATCCTGAACTCTAAAGCGGTTCTTTTTTTAATGTTCCCATTAAAGTAAGCCCCTCGTTTCCCCGTCCCTCAATCAGGGGCGGGGAAGTTGAGTAAGGACACGGGAGCCGGGCCCTAAGTTGGCCTAGGCTAGTGGGCGGGCTGGAGCAGGGAGTAAAGTATAAGGAATTTGGGACGAGCTGGCTGTGACTTGAGAATGGAGTGAATTGAGGGGTGATGGCAAATGATACCATAGGGACTCCGGAGGGGCTGGGAGCCTTATGATGAGCCCCGGCTCAGCACTTTACGATGCTCTGGGACTACCTTCCAGCCTACCTCCCGCCTCATCCCAAAAGCTTCCCGACTTCGAGGCCCAAAGTTATGGGCTCAAATTCAAGCAATTGGTGAAAGTAAAATTCGGGATTCGGGAATATCCCCACAAAGTCCGGAGTCGATGACCTCCATTCCCGCCCTCGGTCTCTATCTCAGCCCGAGTAGGAAGTTAGGTTAGGTTGGCATTGAGCTTGGGAATCCATTGGCCCTCCTCACACCTGAGCCAGGTTCAGAATTGGCCAAGAGCCCCGAACATTCCGCCTTAACATGACACTGGGACTCTGGAATCCACTTTTCTCCATGTAACCGGCTCATCTCTACGGCTCTCCGGGGTATAACCTGGCTTCGGTTTCGAAAGGGGCTGAAAACTAAAAAAAAAAACAAGTTTTGTACTTGAAGCGGAACGAATTTTGCTCGAAATTCTTCAGCAATTTCTGTGCATTTCCATATTTCGGAGTATGAAGGAACGGAATAAATATTTAATTTTCCTTCTGGAAAATAGATAGATTTCAGCGGCAAATGAAATATGTTATGTACTAATGCTGTTTAATTGGAGTTAGGTTTAAGTTTATTTTTCAACCCTTATAAAGTTAACTTACTGTTTATGTATTAGATTTAGTTAGGTTTGTTACATGATATTAAGTTCGGTTGCACGAGGTTTGGTTAGGTTAGGTTTGGATCACAATATATTAAGTTGGGTTGCACGAGGTTTGGTTAGGTTAGGTTTGGATCACAATATATTAAGTTCGGTTGCACGAGGTTCGGTTAGGTTAGGTTTGGATCACAATATATTAAGTTAGTTTAGGTTTGGATCACTATATATTACGATGGTTTAGGTTTGGATCACAATATATTACGATGGTTTAGGTTTGGATCACAATATATTAAATTAGTTTAGGTTTGGATCACAAAATATTAAGTTAGTTTAGGTTTGGATCACAATATATTAAGTTAGTTTAGGTTTGGATCACTATATATTATGCTGTTTTAGGCTTGGATCACAATATATTAAGTTGGTTTAGGCTTGGATCACAATATATTAAGTTGGTTTAGGTTTGTATCACAATATATTAAATTAGGTTAGGTTTGGATCA
>JAQFZY010000449.1:0-27601 GCA_034696285.1 Hypogastrura burkilli | reverse complement strand
AGGGAGGGGGTTCGTAATTTGCGACGAAAAGCGACTAGGGGGAGGGTGGGGGTCAAAAAATGCGGTTTTTCGGCGACGTCGTTTATGGATGGCCCCTAAGCTGTCAATTAATTAAGCCAAGACAAGGTCCAGCTGAAGAAAGAGAACTTAAACTACAATACAAACAAGTTATACTATAGATCAGGTTTAAATCCAGACATCTCATACTGTCTAAAAGCAGAGCAAAAAAAATACTTGGGCTTTATACGCCAAAAACTGCTTTTCGTGGTCCAAACTCCAAATCTAACCTACCCTAACTTGGTCTAATTTGACAACAGTACGCTTACCTTATATGTACATTATATGGCCTAACCGTAATTCAACTCAGGATTTGGAATTTGATGCTTCTGATAAAATCAGCATTTGTTCCCGCACAAAATTATTACCTGGGCCAGTTCTTACTATCGTAAGGTGTGTGATCCAAGATTTGTAAGCACATAATTTTAATTTTAACTAAGTTCGGATATACCGAATACCACATGCCCAATTCCGAAGTCAATTCATATTGAAACTTGTGTCTTGTTCGGAGTTCGGAATCCACAAAGTACAGTTAAATGACCGTACAAAGACATTCGGATGTACCACAGTACGGTGTACATTCAGGTTCAGTGAAAGCCTATGTCTACGTGTTACGTATGAAACATGAATAGGTACAATTGATTGAATTATTGAGTAAGTTGGTTAGAATCTAGAATAGGCATTGATTGGAGTCGTCTGGTAAACTTATTTGGTGCTATTAACCGGGGTGTAGGAAATAAGTGATTCAGCACTACTCGCTTATTGTCATAAAACTATTACTCACGCATTCATTATTCATTCTATGTACATGTACAGTACAGGTAGTCCACTCTACGGTAATAATCAAATGTACCTACTATTTATATAGAGATTCAGAATCGGAAGTTAGGTAGAGGGTCACATCAGGTAAGGAAGAAATTGAGTGTTGATCGACTTTGCGTATCTTTACGAATTCTAATTTTTAACCTGGCAGAGCGAAGTCTGTATTAAACATTTCAGTTCTAAAGTTCACTAACACAACGGAGTTGGAATTTTAATGCTTTTTATAAAAAGCTTTATAGAATTTAAGCTTTTATACGCAAAGTTAATACGATTTATCGGCGACTTGAATTAAAGGCTAAATGCCTGATTGGCATTTGTGCATATTTGGAACATACATTCTGAAACTTCATCAGAGGTTACGTATTTAAGTACAAACTGTAGAGACCTCTGAATGATTTGCCAACTTAATGTTAAATGCCGGATTTAGCATTTAAAATGCGTAATTATGATATAGTAATTATATTTGTGATACTATTATACTAAAATGAATAAAAAGCACTGACAATGAAAAAAAAACGTAATTATGAATTAGCGCTATATATTTAAACAAATAAGATCTAATTTAGTACATTTACTCATGAAATTACACTATGCATATACATATATTGGCATATGGCACATAGTGAAAGATTGTGCATGGCATTTAGTATAGTATGTATGCAAATTAAGTTAGCCCATTTCATTTTGTATTATACTTACGAATTATGAATTCAGTCTGCATTCTCCTTGCTGCATATGCATTCTGGTCTGGACTGCCTAGCATAGCCCCTGACTGACCAGCGAAAACGGTACTTCTCCAAACTCCCCCAAAGTCACCGCAGTACCTATGGTGTAGTGGAATCACATCTGTCTAACACACAGAAGGCCCCAAGATCGAAACTTGGTAGGTACAGTCACTTCTTTTTTTGAACTTTTGCATCAGGATTTTGATCGAATATCATACTTATGGCATCTATTAGACTATTTCGAGGAATTTTTATTACGCATAATTTTTTTCTTGGCTTGCTGGACAGTCCAAGAAGCCGCTATATAGGTATGCAGTAACAGCATAATACATACACGTATTTTAGTACAGGACTAGTGCACAGTATTGCCAGGAGTAATGTAATTCATGTAATGAAACGGTGAACGAGCCTGAAAAGATAAGTTCAGACAAATGCTTATCATACCTACTAAGCTAAGATATATGATGTGCACGAAAGCAGACAGGTACGCTTTTTTAAAAAAATATTACACTACAACCAAACGTCATCGTCATCATTCATAAAGCATTTTTTAAAAATTCCGACAAATATAGGAAAAGCAATCCGCAGAACACGGAAATTCTTTAAAGTACATTAAACCGCGGAAACATTTTCGGAATGATTTTTTTTTCATATATATATAATTTAGACCATTTCGGGAGGGGCCTGTGTTAGTCTTTGGATCTAGAAGGTGTGTTCGTGATTTCGTAATTTGTAACAAACCGATTGCAATCTAAAAAAAAAAAAAAAATAGGAGATTTCGTATAGGAAATGTACCTGTACGTGTGGAGTGAACTCGTATTTCTTACGGTAAACGGGACTTACAAGTATGTAATTAATGTCTATTATCACTTTTTCCCTCTATCTGTGTTTATTGTATGAAAAAGTGGCGCTTGCGGTTAGTTTTTATGACCTTGACAAATGGCAAGGTTTACCTTATTCGCATGTATGTATTCATAGCCGGGGAAAACAAGGAGACTGTGTCATCCCAAATCCAAAGATGCATGACGCATTTAAGGGCTTTGGTTTTTGGTGCATCGTTCATTGCTTATTCTCTGTCGCCTATGAAAATGATATACCGCAGATATTTCCGTCAAGGTAATAAAGTTGAGCTACCGATGCAAAAAATACGAAGTCTAAGTCCGTAGTCATCACATCGTGTCGTGAGGATGACATGAGGGAGCTTAGTCCATGTTTGTGTGCATCTTCTTGTAGGCCAACATGGACATGACTTCGAAGCGTTAAAGATCCTTCGGCAGTTTCTACTCTTCCTACAAGGTATAACTAATAATCCAAGTTATTAGATAATGAGGACGGTAATGAGGGAATGCCTTACAAGGGAATTGTTTCCTGGATTGTCAGATGCAGTCTATTGTGTTACTACCTATGTAGACCTCAAGGAATACAATTAGGCGGACTACGAAACCACAAAACACGTACCTTTTAACGCCTCACGCATTATTTACCATTTATTTTGTGCGTAAATAATTGGTCTGCCTACTCCTTTTTAGTTTTAATGATGAAATGCGTATTAAACATATTGAGTTAAGCCTTACGATCCGACACGCCCCGTTTTGGCAGAAGTTCCAAGTACTTAACCGTTTTTCAATTTATACGGGAAAACTGTTCCTTCCTAAACTCGCTTTCATGACTTCCTATTCGGAACGGAGAGGTCAAGGTAAAATAATTTGTAGGCACAGTTCATGCTCATGCAAAAGGGATTCGGAGATTATGTAACCACTTTTGAGTTATTGTTTTAAAGATGTAGGGGCAACATGAGACAGGGAGCTCTGGCATGCAGGTAGTAACAATATGGTACAACAACATAGGACAGCTTTCGAGGATCTAGTGTAACCCATGGCTGTGCAGTGGTGGCGGGAATATATGACATACTAAAATCAAGTTTCCGGTGTCAACAAAACACTGAAAATCGGAATGGGCTTAGGAATCGTATATGGACAGTATGTAGCAGGTCAAAAGTCACCTCGTGTTGTCTGTCTTGATCAGGTCTACTGCCATGCTAAAAATAATAGTGGGGAAGCTACGCGTTCCAAAGTTAAACGGTATGAGAAAGTTGAGTCTAATTGAGTTTTTCGGGAAAAATGAAAGTTTTATGAAAAGTTTTAAGATGGTTCTTTTCTGGGTGTCAAAAGTATTCTTGCAGTCATCCGTGTACGACAAACGGGTAAGATTACTGTGGACTGATGTATTGCACACGTTTTGAAGCCATATTCAGGGTCCATGATGTGTATGTCATCCGTTGGTGGCGAGCTCCGCAATGCTGTTCTCCCTCAAGCTTAAGATCTCTCTGAAACTTTTATGAAACGCGTCGAGTACTCGGCCAACCCGAGGTCACTCGACGACATACCATTATTCCCGACAAGTACAGACATATGAGGTCATCCTGTATGAGTCTCATTAATTTGCGTTAATTCCGTCACACACTACAATGCGTATTTAGTACAAGCGATTCAGATTCCAAAACATTACAGAAACTTTAATCAGACACGTCGTTCAGAATCACCATGTAAACGGTCACAAGGGTCTTCTTCGAGGAGATAAATTGAGTACGAATGTGTACACTAATGTTTTGTCTTCAAGCAGAAACTAGTTGCAGGATTCATGGAGCTCACCTTCGGTAGCAAACTAGTTGGTAAAAGTGGTTACATAATCTCGGAATTTCTTTTGTATTTATTTATTATAAAAACGTGAAAGTATGGAATGCAAAATTAGTTTAATTTAGCAGAGCGTAGGAAATACGAATTATTCCTTTAAAATATTTTTGAAAAAAAAATAAAATTACAAAATGGATATCTAGGTGTGTGTATTGGTATCGGAATCCAAAAATCGTAATAGCTGAGATTTAGATTGGTACTTTGTCGGTGTAAAAATCAAGAACTAGGTACTATTCGAATGGGTTTAAACGAATAAAAATTATCTGGAAGACGATTTGAAATTTTCTTAATTTATTCAATATGTTTGCCTGAAAAGGTCACCAGCGGCCCATGACTAAGCTGAAGATGAGCCCTAGTCCTAAGTCAACTCATCAAGTTTCTGCTGAATTCTGACCACTGTAATTATTTATTTGAACTACAAGGCAATAAATTAAGACGAGCGTACGTGTAGTAGTATTCGATCTGGGTGTGTGTTAGCTCTTGTGTACATAGATACATCTACATCCTGCATTAGATGATCGTTTAGGCTTGTTCAACAATGGTTTAGACTCCAAAGAAACCCCGAGTAATATTAATGTGGACCTGTCCCAGTGGAACCGGCGGAAGAGGATGATGAAGAAGATGAATGGGATCCTTTCAAACAATAGGCTGTTAAAAGGGCAGAATGTGTGTCTTTACACTTTATTAGCTTTCCTTTCGGTGTGAGTCCCGTTAGGGGCTCAGCTCAGCCATTTACGCTAGCTCCTCATTTGTAATTTTCTAATTTATCCACTTTTGACTCTTTTTTACCTCTAAGAGTTATTCGTCTCAATGAATTAGTACTTACTACTGCCAACTGTACTCCTGCTCCTGTCCTGTCCAACGTGACATGAGACTACATGATTATAAGTATGAGCCCTTGCGTGTACTAAGAAGTCTTAATGAATTCTAGAGTAGGAATTTGTTTTTCAGAGGATCTTTAAGTGGAAGGAATCATATGTCCGTACAATACTTAACTGCATGCACTGTTTACAATTACATTGTCTATCACCGCTGCTGTAGGTAAAATATGAGGCCACACTGGTAACAGAAGAGTTCTGCGGCAAAAAAATTGGCAAAACGTTTATGTGTGCCTACAACAATTGGAACGGGATCTTGAGAGAATAGCTGGATTGGCAACCTTAGCCCAGTTCCCAGTTCCAGTTCCTGATCTTCACTTTAAGAAAGAAAGATGAAGACAGCCTAGTTCGAAGCTGCTAATATTTTGTTTGCAAAATATTAGCATTTGTATTCGCCAAACCGTATTCATACATGTTACCGTTTACCTTTCGTTTTTGTATAAAAAGTAATTCACATAAAAAGAGGTCAAGGTAAGGTTTAAAATTAGCTCAAATGAGCTAGAGCGGACCAAATCCTTATCAATTAAAACATTTAGGTCTGCTGGTATATCTAATACTTTCTCCAAACAATTTTGAAAAAGAGGAAATCGGAATCGCTATAATTAAATGTAACGCTAGGTTATGCTTGATTAGGTTTGTACAAGCTCTTATTTAGGTTAGATTGATAAAATTCCTATTAGATTATGTAAGGTTCGAATTTTTATTTAACCAATAAATCCCGTAAACAAAACTAAGCTCTATTTTTGGTAAAACTCTATTCGCTTAGAATTTAGGTTGGTAAAAGTCCGCTTAGGTTATGTTATGTTGGTAAAAGTCCAAATAGGTTATGTTACGTTGGTAAAAGTTCGATTAGGTTAGGTTATGTCTGTTAAAGCCAGATTAGCTTAGGTTCGGCTGGTAAAATTCCTATTGGATTTTAGATTAGCCTAATTTTGGTTGGTAAAAGCCATAATAGGTTAGGTTAGGTGTTGGTAAGGATCCACTTTTTAAAAGTTCCATTAGTTTAAGTTAGATTGATAATAGTCCTATTAGGTTATGTAATGTTAGGTTACGTTGGTAAAAGTCCTAATGGGTTATTTAAGTTGCTGGTTTCTTTTATTCTCAACTAGAAACAATAATATCAATTCCGCTGAATGCTATAGTTATGCTTCCATGAGAAATGCAAGTGACTGTATTACCTGGACTCGGGGGAACTCCCATCCCAATAACTGGTGAGTTGTATGGATGCGGTGATACGTAGCCGAGCCCAGGTACAAGAACGTAAGGGGCCGGCGGGAGCCTAATGTAGAATACGGGTGAGTTCCCTGTGATTGAGTTCTGATTCGTGAGGTCAGAGGATAGTTCGGGTGAGATGTGTCCGTCCCTCCGGGCAAAATGTAGGAATTCTAGATGTGGGAACGTCCTTAGGAACCGACTATTGGTCCGTCCATTGCTCTTCATCTGAATCCGCGTGATTGGGGAGGAAGTGACGGTCATCCCGTCCAAAATGTCCTTCCCGTTCGAGGAGGAGAGGCTCAGACTTCTGGACGACGGGAGGCTGGCACATAAAACAAGCAGCCAGGTCAATAGGAGTTGCCTCTGAAAACAAATAGAAAGAAAAAGTAACATTAGATTTCCATATGGAGTGGGTACTAATTACTAATTGAAAAATACGGACTTTATGATCCTCTCAAGGCTCATGCATGCAAATGTTTCACAACAGGACGCGAAAGGAGAAGCTAATAGCTAATGTTGGACTTGGCTTCTGTAAACAGAGAACCAGCAGGCTTTAATAAATACTTATTACTGCATTAACTGAAGGACGTAATACCGGAAACCTTCTCCTCGCCTGAATACATATTTATTTTGTTACAAGCTTTAATATGTATTGTAAGTTCTTACCGTTGGACACTGATTGAAAATCAAATAAAATGATGATTAATTAAAATAGGTACATTTTAGCTGATTAACTAAAGTTGATAAATGTTTGGTAAAAGTAATCTCAGGCTAGAACTAAGTTAGAGAGCCTTGTGATTCGGTTGCAGAAAATAAAGTTGCTGAAGTTGGAAGTTCTTTCAAATTAGAGCAATTGGTTCAAGTTAATATTTAATTATAAATAATTTTAAAAAGTCGTCATCTTGTAAATTGGTTATCATTTAAGACTATCAAAATCGACTTCAAAAATTATCCGAAACAAAACTGTATACAACACGAATAAGTTTATAAAATTTTGCCGCGAATTTTCCGAAGGCTAACCTAAACTTATAAGCTATCGAAGCCTAACGAAAAACGGATCCCAAGGTTATTTTGCAGTGAAATGTAAAGCAGTTTTATTCAAACATCTTCTCCCGCAAATGTGCCTGACTGGGCACTGAAATGTTTAGATTTTTGTGCTACGTAATTTATGAAGGCCCCAAAAGCATACTTTAACCCAGACACAGCCTGCTAATGTAGTACAGTATGATGGCACTGAATCCCTTTGACCGTCAAAGTAGACCAGACAAGAATGTCTTAGCGCCAACAGGTGCCTCTTGTAATGTGTGATTGTAACAATTGGAACAAAACCCCATATTGCTCTATGTATCTCGATAGGAACTAAGAACATCCTAATATATATTATTCAATATGTCTCACTCTAATAATTTTCGCTCGAATTGATAACACTCCACCTTGGCATCCTCTTAATGATACCGTGTTGCGTTCATATCTAATCTTAACTCTATGGGCATCAGACTCTGTCCAAATCTCAACAATGAACCCCATGTTCATCCCATGGACGGTGCCCAGTAATAGGATTAACGTTATACCTTAAGTGGCCACCATTAGGAGTAAGTGCATCTTACTTGCAGCAATACCTACTTACATACATACATAGATAGATAGCAGACGGTAGCAATCCAAAAAGAAGGATCATGAGAATCTGTCGTTCCGCCAACAGTCAGGATTATCAGAATAGATATGCGCTTCTCATAATTAAGTGTTGTCTTTTGAAGCTCCAACGCTCCACAACACTGTAATTCTTAATAGCACCACCGCTAGTAATTAAACTTCCATCTGATTTCGGTGCAACGAAAATGTCTTAATATGATTTATTTTCACAACTATTTGCCAAAAAGGCTAAAGCAAATAGGTCTGCAGTCTGCACACAAAACACTTTAATTTGACCTGCAAATATTTAAATCGAAATACGAATTGAGCCATATTGCTCTAATTCAGTGACTTGCAGATTCGGCTAAGTTAGGTTAGCTTGATGTTAGTTTTGAATTTTGGACTACCTATATAAAAGGACTGAATTTATTTTCGAGTTGCGCTAACTGCGCCCAAAATTACTTTAATGGCTACTGAAGGAAATATTTTAACTCCTGACGAGGCCTTACGAAAATTATGGAAGCAGAAACAGAAATGGATTGCGGAAGCAGAAACAATGAGATACTTGAATAAGAGAAAACAAATTACATTGTTTTAAAAATTCGTAGGAAATTACACTGTAATATGATATGATATGCATTATTATGATATAAATTCAGAGCGTAGCCTAGCATTTAGGAAGGAGGACCTGCTTGGAATTCGATCACCACATAAATGATATTTGAGTGCATGCGGGTACTTTCTCCACCAACGAGCCCCCGTATTAATCATAATCATTATGTCATTTTATGGGCCGGAATTGGGCAAAAAAGGGGGTTCCGATGAGCGGACTAAGAAATTGTCCAAGAACGGGCCTAAATGGAAAGGGCCTGACTCCGAGTGGCTTGGCTGAATCATGAAAAGCTGTCCTTACCACAATCTAATGTAATTGACCCAGGGAAAAGAAGTGAGTGGTGAGTTGGGATGGAACTAGGCGAAGGATGGGTACTGCCAGGCCATCATCATCCAACAAAATGCAACTTTTTATGCCAAAATTCCTCCTCCATAAAAAATAAATCCTATCAGGCTGAGGACCCGGACCACAATTAAGTTTTGCATACTACTACGCCTTTTAATGAATTTTATTATTACCTGTCTCAATGTCTCTCAAGTGGCTGAGCCATGGTTCATTGTGCCTTTTTATTCCACTACGTACACGTAGTAGTAGCTACGAGTAGGCATGCATGGAGTGAAAGGAGGAAAAGTGTTCAGGCAGGAATTTGGGATAAAAAACAGGAAGCCAGGAAATGCTATTAGATTCTCAATGAGTTATTTCAAAAATTCTGATCCTGCAAAACCTTGTTGCCTATGACTATGAAGCAGGGAGGCAATCGTTAGAGTTGAAAGTCACTCTCGAATTCCGTACGGAAGGTAAGTTGCTATAAATCAGAGCCCTGTCCCCCCTTTGTTGAAGGTTTATGAGTTCAGATTCAGATAACAATTAAATTCCGGGAGCCCCAAACACTACAACAATACGAGGCGTTACTTTAATCTTTGAAATCAAACGTAAACTCATCTGAGAAAGAGTTACGTATAAAGGCCTGGAGGGACCCTAAGCTGTGTATTACTTTTCTTATGTGTTTGTGTCCATGCTTCCTTTTGTAATGGAAATTTCGGATCTTATGATTTCAGGCTCGTATGCTTATATTTCATGAAAATTAAAAAAATGGTGACCTCCGTCTAAAAAACTGGAAGATTTCCCTAAAGAAAACTGGCTTAACCGACCAAATATTAGCTGCGACTTTTAAGAGGAGTCTGGCTAGTTAGAAGAAACTAAGAAAATAAAAAAAATTAAATTCTTTTAAAAAGAAAAATAATTATGGTTACCATAATAATACAAAAATTACGTTTAATGAAATACTAACAACCTAAGAAGTTTTGTAAATTTAAATTAGGACTTGCAAACTGAAACTATATTTTGCAATTTAGAGCGCCGTAATAAGAGCTTAAGGGTGAAATATGTTTGAATTGCAGGACTGTGTTTAAACGGATGAGCCATTCATCAATGTTAGCCAAATTATTATATGGTCCCGTAAGTAAGTATTCTGCAAAATTAAATCCTAGGTCCAAAACCCTTTGCCTACCAAATATTTGCGAATTAATCCTCTCACGTAGGCAAAGTCCTTGCCAAGGTCTTTTGAGTTGTTACTTCACTCAAATCCCCGTTTATTCTGCCTTGCCATGTTGTTTGAATTTAGATTTCTCGCTGAATAGAACGTAATAGTAAACGCAGTGCTTGAGGCAAACACAATTAAAGCTTCTAAGTCAATGTACAGTATTCGAGCAAACACAAGCTATTGTACTAACTCTGACTACAAGCGGACCCGTCATCAACAATTAAAGAGCCTCTATAGGAAATCAATGACAATGACTGGAAGGGAATGCAGGGGCACGTAATAATTAGTCGTGGATTACTTATTAGTTCTACAGCGTACAGCAGCTTTAATTATTCATTCCCTTGGAGTACCTACCTAATATAAAACATGTTTAAAAATGTAAATAAGGGAAGGTTGTTTCATACTGAAGCCCAATGTACCTGTACCTGTTGTGGCAGGTTAGAGTACATGTACCTACTTACATACACAGATCATTTAGCCCGAATCCAGTCTGACGAGCTATTGTAGTAATCCAAAGATCAGGAGTGGGTGCGACTTTATGACTATTTACTTTGACTTTTAGCAAGTAGTGGTTCTGTAAATACATTGCTGGACCCCTGGCTATTATTATTAGACGGTCGGGATTGGGATCTATTCCCTATAATTTGCATAGCTAACCCAGTCTAATCCAAAGTAGATGCCAAATTGCCAATTCTTGTCCTCAACCTAAATCTATCTCTCGGCGGATCAGGATCAGAATCGTGTTTAAAAACAGTAGCCAGTCTGATATCAATACGCATGGATCTTGTTATAATCAGGAGCAAAAGTACTACCTAGTGATTTATATGAGGAAAATAAAAACAACATACATTTGCACGCAATTTCAAGGATGGGCAGGCTGACTATTGGAACACGTATTTTACATCTGAAAAGGGTATTTTGAAAATTGGAATATTTAAATTACATCAACTTAAAAACCATAATCAGCCCTAGGATTGTGGATGGCGGATTATCGTTTAGTTCTGCTAATAACAGACCATTCATCATTGGTACATAAAATAAGTACATTCATTAAAATAAGGAAATAAACTTGAAATTCCACATTTGTACATAATCTCAGGCCTATTTTCCTAATGACAATACTTTGCCTTTCATCGTGTGCACGTACATATATATTTACTTGACAATTGAAAGGGTTATTTACTGCAGGCTACATGACGTATACAGGCTTTCAGACAACATGCGATATTTGAATAACATTTTGCAGAATTATTGCAAACTTATCTCTTTGGCGTTTTTGCAAAAAATATTTCTATATACTGCTATGCTATAGGCACACTAAAGAAATGCGATCATTCTCAGATACTAAGGAAACTTGTCCCCTTTCTCTCCTTATCAAGGTCGACCTTCTTATTTGAATAGAGAAAGTAACGTGATCGGCTGTTGTCGGTTTCTTATTCCTGATCTTATCTATGTAGGTTCCTAAATACGAGCATCGTTGTAATTACAGTTTTCAAATTGTCGGGAAATTGGGGCTGATCTCTATCTTACTTTTCTTATTTGTTTTCAGAAGAGATCATATTTTCGAATGCGGCATCGACATACTTCTAGATATAACTTGGCGAGTATTTAAGTCAACCAAAGTAGTTGCTCCTCATTGTTACTGAAATTCTTTCTCCAAGAAAAGTGACCTACCGGCTATACAGACACGGTACAAGCATAAAAAAAGCAAAGCCTAAACCGAAGGAATAAGCTAACCAGATTGCAGTATTATTAGCTTTGTGAGTATTGGCAGTAATATATCCAACAATCGAATAATTTAATTTAATAAATAATCGGTACCTAAATAGTTAAGGAGTCTGTAGTTTTAAGCAGGGATGGGTACCGAAACGAATTTCAATTCCGATTCCCATTCCAAGACTTCACTTAAGGAAAAAATTCCGACTCCGATTCCGATTCCTAATTTTAAAAATTCGGATTCCGATTTCGATTCTTTTCGATTCCACACAAAACATTTCGTTCCGATTCCGATTCTTTTTGATAAAAAAATAGTGTGTACCTAGTTAAAGAGCCTGTTGTTTTAATTTAAGGCAAAATTATTAGTTTTTATGTATCATAATTCATAATAGATTATCAAGCTCAATTAGTGTGACATATATACTGTAGCAATGCAGCTAATAACTGTCTGTTAAACAATAACAGGAATATACATCACAGTTAGTGTTAGCGTCTACTATAGTTCAAAATATTGAGTCTCTAAAGCCGCCAGCACTTTCTAATCCCCTGACACGTCCCATTGGGAATATTTGAGTAGATGCTAATTCCTACTGAACTTTATGAACTTTAAAACACGTTTATGGCGCCGAATTTGCATAGATGTTGAAATGTATGATAAATGATTTCAATCCTACTTCAACCTTTCCTCTTCTCTCTCTTCTATGCTCATATCGCCAATTGGCAGCTTAGTGCAACAGTAACGTCTGAGCGTCCCGGCTTTTCCCAGAGCCCTACCCAGGCCCCATGCCAAATCATTACAATTATTGGAAGCATTTATTTTACTTGTATTTTGTATTGTAATTTAAACCCAAAACCGGTCAAACTCATGTATTTTGCATATTCTAAATTCTGCCCTAAGCCAGACTTAGCCTTACGAAACACATGCATCTCCCATCTCACGTCTCACCCTTTTCAAAATATTCAAATTCACACTAATGTGGCACAGGGTTCAGTTACGTATAGACAAGTACATAGACACATTCATCCTACACTCTGTTAATTATTCTCAAGGTTCTGGTCCAATTAGGTTCAGCGGAAGAGCTCAGCGATTGTAAAAGCCTCCTTCGGCACCTTCTCCCTTTGAATATTGAGAATAAGGAGATGAGACTGCATAAAGAGCCCTCCTGATTATTGGACGATAAAAAATGGAGAATTTCCCAAACAAAACATATCCTATCCCGGAATCTAAGGTCCAAAGTCTTACCTTCCACGTGGGCCAAGTTGACCCCTGCTCACCCTCCATAAGCCTCATTACGTCTGGTCCAAACATTTAGTGTACTGATAATTAGCCGTAGTTGGGCCTCACTTAGCCAAACGCCCTTAAAAGGTCAGGCCTTGTCCATGTGCCGGTGAGCCTTTACTCTCGGAGAGGAAATTATTAGGAAGAACCAGAAAACACAGAACACACAAAAAATATTTAATTGATTTTCCTCCCCGTTTAAAAATCAGTCAACACTTGGGGCTGGCTAATGACTAATGTTGTAAATTCACTGGGCACCAGGATTCCGGTCTGACTGACTTATAGGAAGGCAGGCAGACGTCTGTGAGGAACTTGAAGAAGTCTCGAGGAGTCAAAAGATGCACCCAGGGAAAGGATAATGATCCACCTTGGAGTAAGTACTGTAGAGGGGTCTATTGTACTTCCATAGAAATTTTTATGTGGAGGTAGGGAAGACGAGCGGATGCTGTGGCTGAGGATCTCGAGGAATTGGCTTGGCTTTGAGAAGGCCGTCAGGCCTTAAGTTGGGCAGTAGAACATTAGCCTTACGGGAGTAAGCCCAAGCCTAAATATAATGTACAATTAATTAGGCGGATTCTGGGAATATTGACACAATGCAGACTGTAGTGGTACTAGTGCTTTGGCCCTTACCTTGCCTAATTTAGATTTCTCCTCTTGATTTCTTCCCATTGTTTTCTAAGATGGACCTTTCATCTGTACCCATCTAGATTGGCATTCCATTTCGGATCTGGATGTGGAGCTCATTAGGGCCTGAGTAGAGAGAATGGAAATAAATGTTAGTGGGCTTGATTTATGGATCGGATGAGTACGAGTACAGTAAGGTTTTATTGGGAGGCTTAATTACTCTAGCCCAGATGAGATGGGCCTGCTAATTGGGAAGCTTAGGTTAACATGGAACATAAATATGATGCTGCTAGGTTGGATCGGGGATCTACAGATCCTTGTCATATCACATAAAAAAAAACTAGCTCGAATCCTTATGTTGCCTAATGTTATTACTTCAAGTTACGAGTTTTGGCAGAAAGTCCAAATTAACTAACTGTTGTTCTGGGATATTGTGTTTTGAGTGACAGGAAGTTCGTGGGTATATGTGGTTTAATTGTGTGTGGGTAAGGGTCATAATTTTGAGCTGTAAATATTTCATATCAGCATCCGCAAATTTTACTGGAAAATAGTATATAATCCAAACCGTTAACCCATTTAGTATTTCTGCTAAATGGTTAAGTTTGCTTATATTTAATTTCGTTGGCTATTACGTTAAGTTATTGGTTTTAATTTTAAATTACCTAAATTATGTTTGGTTATGTGGATTTTCACTACATCAATGAATCTACCTAATTAAATAGGTAGGTACCTATGGTTTATCTGTTAAAAGCTATTTTTTTGACAATTTAAAAACTATGTGTGTATCAGATATGACAGGTTTAAAAAAAAATATTTTAGAAGCGCTCGAATATAGCGCAAGCGTATGAAAATGTCACATGACGTGTCTTTTCTACTTCTACAATATATATGTACAATATATACATTTCTGATAAAAGAATCTATAACATTCAGCGGAATGTAATTATTTTGTGTCGACAAAAATCAAAAAATAACCGAACTATCTATGCTCCAGTATAAATATTAACGTAACCATATATCTTAAGAATTAGCAAACTCTATCTCAACTGAGTTAACAATTCGGATTGAACTTTCTCCGGCAAAATCTATATCTTCTCCCGTACAAATTTATTCAATTGAATTATTTTAAGTTCACTACATAAAAATATTAAGGCAGAAAACATACGTTTAAACAATTAATTAGAAGAATGTATCATATGTAGTTGCATATGTATTTCATGTTACATGTTAGATTAGTATCTTTAAAAATGAGCGTTAAATAGTAATTTTATATCCAAACTGGAACGGAGTAAAAACCAGCCTGTGATTAACATCTCAAAAAAACGTTTCGACAAAACATAAGCATTCTAGTTCCAACTTTTAAAAAACTCCATACAAAAAATGGTTGAACGGGAGAATGAATGCGATGGGAGGATTTCTCACAGTAATTAGTACGGGGCTCATGAAAATCCTATTTTGCCCAGACTCCTCGTGATTATAATTGTAGCCCAGTTCCGGATCCGGACCCTTTGGTAAGCATGCCATCCGCGTGAGCTAACAGTAACTAATAAATTAAGACATTGGGCAGCGGAGTGAAATGACAGAATGGGGCAGAAGTAGAGGAAGAATGCATAATTCTGTGAGAACCTTCACTCACTTTGACGCCTTGGAACTGGTTGCGTGTTTTATGTTTAAATTTTTGAGCCGGGAAGGTGTATTTCAGTATTTACTCAAGTACGAATAACAATTCACCGTTAGGCCAAAGGGGGAGGAGCCAGGCATTTAATTAACTTTAGTTGCTGGCGTGGCTAGGATTTAGTTGTCGTATTTCGGCTTTCTGCGCATGGAGAATTGGCACAGGTAACAATTTTCACATAATCTATTAGAAGAAATTGTAATTTTAGGAAAAATATTTAAAGTGAAAGGAGGTCTAATATACATAGTATTTCGTAGAATATTTTGAGGGGAGTCAAGGAAGTCGAGTCCCTTGAAGACGCCCTTGCCACATTGTTTATGCACATGAGGAGCTTCTTCAGTGCATTTTTCCATTTGAGTAATATGGTTCTCGCAAGTGTTTAGTTTACTCACTGAGAAGAATGTTCGTTCAGATTTATCTTCCTCTTTCTCCATCTAATCTCTCATCTTTCCGGATTTTCTTTCATTGTATTCCTTATGCCCTCCACGAACACGAACACGGATCTAATAGCTACCTGTAGGTCACGGGCCACGAAATACGTGGAGCCTGATTGGGTTAGGGTTAACGTATACGAAAATACTGAACTTTCGGAGGCATGTCATTTTGTCGTAATTAAGTAGGAAAGTAAATATGTATAAATCAGCATATAGCTAGGAAATTCCAAAAAACAACGAAACGTACAATTTGATCTTCAAACGTTTATGTAGCTAACCTTTTCGAAGTTCAAACCCTTTGGTCACCTAAATAACGAAGGAAAAAATATTTCATTTATTTAAATAATGTAATATATTACAGACGGAGGTACTGCACAAAAAGTATTGACTTCAGACCAAAATGAAATATTAAAAAAGGCGAATATATTTAGATGTTGGACAAGAAACGTAACGAGGTTTGTACCGACTGCCGGAGTCCGATTTTCCGTTATCTGCCCTGAACCTGACCGTATTATTTGGTGTATCTAGTTGGGTTTTGTTTAAATATATTTTGTGCATCAATCAGGAAACTGTTATAATCTATCTCTATAGGTAGGTATAGTGGTGAATAAAAAAATGTTAAACTCAGTACGATCTACATACATAAAGTCGTTGGTTGGAGTGCGGGTTTGTCGTAATGTGACAATTCCCAGCGCACAATTCCCGGTATGGACAATTCCCGGCACGGACAATTCCCGGTATGAAAATTACCGGCTCTAGTAAATTATATTTAGGTTAGATAAGGTTAAATTAGGTTAGGTTAGGTTAGGTAGATGACTTATTAGATCACCATTTAGCGTTAGGCCGGCAATTGTCCATACCGGCAATTGTCCATGCCGGGAATCGTTCATGCCGGGAATTGTGCGCCGGGAATTGTCCGCAACTCCGGGTTTGTGGGTGTGTTTGTATGTCTCCTATCTCCTCCTGAACTACTGGACGGATTAGGATGAGTTATACCTTGAAATTTTCCTAATTTTAGCGGGAAATATTCGCTTTAAACAAAGTTTAACTTTTTCGCAAAACAAAAATTGAACTTGAGAGGAATCGAACTCGCGAGCATATTCCCAATTGGCTGGTAGAGATGCATAGAGCGGGGTGGTTTCGTTGTAATGGTGCGGGCGGAGCTTAATTCGATTTCTTAAGGACAATAGAGCTCGGATCGGGATTGCTAGGGCCCAATGTTGCGGGCGGAGCCTAATTCGTTGAGATTAATTTCTTTGAGACGATACCGGTCAGATCGGGTTTGGATTTGTACAGCCCAGTGATGTCGGCTGCGCCAAATTCGATTGGTTTGAGACAATAATGGTTGGAGCGGGTTTGGACGTACCCAGTGGTGCCTGTGGCGCCGATTCGGACTTATTGAGAAAATCATGGTTGGATCGGGTTTGGGCGGGCCCGGTGGTGCTGGTAGCGCCGAATTTGATTTATTTGATACAATAACGGTCCAATCAGGCTTGGACGGGCACAATATTACCCGATGGATCTAATCGGGTTTCTGCCCATTCCCCATGGGATCATTAGATCGGGTAACTTGTTACTATAACTACGGACTTAAAAGGTGTGCATTTGGAATACATAGTACCTATACATCATATGAAGATGAAACAGAAACACATTTTGCTAAAAGTATAATATAAGCCTATGTTGTATCTAAAAATTGAGGAATGAATTTTAAAGGCCCCAAAGGGAAACTGCAATTACTGCGACCAAACACAAAATCACCCTTACTATGTAACTATACGTACTGCCCTAACACAGTAATATTGTGTCACATTAAATGCATGTATACTGTCGGTAAAAATATGTGTACCTACACATAAAGTATCTGCTCATCACTTTATTACCAGTTACCTCACAATATAGCAAGCATCCTTGGCTCCTCAATGATATGAGAATAGATCTTCAACAATAATTACATTGTAAAGTGACACTTGAGGCAAAATTGTTAACACTTTGCTCCTAATGTATGTAGTACCTTTAAAGTACGTAGTAGGTGTAATGAATGAGGGGATGAAAAAAGAGTGCATTAGAGTAACTGGATTGGATAGTCGTGCCTTAGTTAATAGGGTGTACGTCTTTCATTGTAGTAGAGGGAAGGGAGCCCCGCCGAATAATTGAGGAGAAAGAAGTGACAGAGCCTGTACCTGTCCCATCATTAATTTCATCTTAATTTCCCTCTGCCGCCGGCCCAAAGTGTGACAGTGACACATTTCAGTGGCTGAATGGGCCTATCCTGCTGGAGCTCTTGTTTACCACCCCAAGCCCTCTTTGTTATGCCCCCTTAAGTGTTTACTCAAGGATGTAATGAGAGAGTGCAAAGTCACTCAATCAACTCATCATCAGCCAAGATCCCCTCCATCCATAGCCTACTTATTAAAGTGTAGTCTATCACGATCAAAAACATTTGAATTTAAAAATAAAACAATAGTTTGTATCCAGAAGCAGCAGACGATAGTCTAGTCGGCAGGTCTCTCAAGCTGGAATCAACTTGAAGAATAAATTCCTCCAAATAAATACTTTACGACAAAATGCGAATTGCTAGTGCTAGTAAATGAGGATAAAAGGTTTCGTCATATTAATCCCAATCCCAATTAATTGCTTACCTACTGCTGCGTGCATCAGATTCATTAGGTTACTAGGTTGAGTTTGGCTGGACCACAAAAACAGAAAATATCCCGACTGGTATGACTTTTTCCTGAAAAACTACTTTTTCAGTTTGAAAAATTAAGACCAGTGTTAGTACGCACTTCATCAACGTTTTTTGTAGTGCTCTACTAAATATTTATGTGGGGCGTTTCCCATTTTGTACTTATCAATAGGTACCAAAAAATATTGAATTCTGTTAGGTACCATTTAAATCATAAATGAATTTTTCGAAATAATTATTTTTGGTGCTCACAAAGATTAGTAGTTATAGATAGTTACGATACTAGATCCTGCAAAACTAGTATTTTAAGATTAAAAGCATTATCTTCTAAGCTATGGCGCCGACAAATGTCTAAGTGTTATATTTTATGCATTTTAACTTTATATTAATCCTAAATTACATATTATTTCGAAGCTTAACTTGTCGAACTCCAAAGAGGCCAATATGTATGTTCACTGTTAAGTAAATTAACGTTAGGCTCATAAATGGTTGGCTTTTGCTCTTAGAAAAGTTTCTAATTGACTTTGAAGTCAAGATTAGGCTCCTAACTGTATAATGCAACTGCAATACCTTACTCAACCTTACAAGATATCTCCAAATATTCTATCCAACTTAACGGTAACCCCGGCTATCAATCTTCATATTCATATCCGTATTAATGGAAAGATAGTAAGGTCTTCCATTAGACCTAACTAATATAAATGTATGAAATCTCTGGGAATGAGTAGTGGCCCGGCCCAGCGAGGCATCCCTTCACCTTTCCATCATTCCGTCCATCTGCCCAACTCTAACTGGGAGCGTCATGTAAGATTAATCCAATAATTGAGCTAATCTAGAGTATAGGGGGCTGAGGTGAGGAACGGGTCCAAGCCGTCTCCAACAATTACTCCTCGCTTAATGCCAGGGCAGGGAGCCGGTCTTCGTCCCTCCAAAAGATGCCTGAGGAGGAGTCCTAGCACAGATAAACCCAGGAATTAGCCTTCTTTCTGCACGTCAAGCCCGTCGTGGAAAATGGCAGTTGCCTTGAGAAACCCAGCAGCTTCCGTGTCTGAGATCCTTGAATTGAACCCTCACGGGGTCACCGTGTCAGGCCCCTCCATTCCTACTGCTCTGCTGTGGCCAGGCCGCTTACACGGTTCTCTGCGGTTTCGGGCCCGCAAAGGACCATTAAACTGTATTGAGACATAAAAATCAGCCCAAAATTGCTGGTATAGGTAATGACAAATGCAGAGCCTCAAAAAATTATAGTAATAGGCGCTCCATATGCCTTCCAAAAATTATAGTAATATGCACTCCACATGCCTTTGAAAAATTATAGGATCCCACTCTATGCCCCTCTTCTGTTTTATGGCCTAGCCCCTCGAAGACATAATTTGTGGCATATAGTGTGAACTTTGTACAGTTAGGCTAGGCTTTACCATTCCTTTGCGGCGAAGAGAAAATTGATACTTCCTAATAAATATATAATGAAGTCTTGGTAACATAGCCCCGTTTCCGAATTGTGGTGGCGGGCCATAATCTTGATTTATATGTCGGATAAAATATTTTGGGAATGGACCATAAATTTTTTTCGGTGCAAGTAGTACACATTGCAATACAATATGCAGCCCAAAGAGTAAAATATTCATAGGATGCAGCATGAAAAAACAATCGATGATATTAGATATACCGTAGAGGTTACTACGAATCTCCCAATTTATTGTATTTATTCGTCTTAAGATTTATGATGGGAATGGGAAATATTAGCTCAAAGTCCAACTAGGCTATAAGTCATAGCCTTAAATAAATCATGAACTAATATTTGTATTTACAAAAACCCAGAACGGCTCGTGTGAAACGATGGAACAAAATTTCCACACTGTTTACCATTCCGCCCAATTTCCTATCAAGTTGTTCCCAAGAATCGACAAGTAAGCTGTAACAACAATAATTATCAAGGGCGCCGCCCCGTTGTTAATTACACTAAAGGGCCCTTTAGCCTGAACAAGGTTTTGGCGGAGCCTTCATCAATAATTCCCTATTCTGACTCTTTCTGTAAATATGAAAGGCTTCTATTTAAACACTTATCCTATCAAACCTAGCATCTTTCCTCAAATTGATACTTCTTTCGAAATGCGAAACGGGGTGGTAATTTTCCAGAGCAAAATATATACATTTTACCCGAAAATGCGGAATCCAAGTCGTACATTAAATTGAATTAGGATTTGGTTTACGCATACTTATATGTCCGTACTGTCCATTACCTTTAATTTAGGTTAGGTTAGGTTTTTCTAGAAAAAAAAGTTGGATTTGCCACGAACACAAACAAAGCATCTCGTTGACTGGATTTTCTACATCTAGTACATTGTTTATAGTTTTGCCGGGAAAACCTGTTTTTCCGATACAAGAAATGTTACATCTAAAAGTTACCTGGTCTTTATAGGATATTATTTGTAAATTGTATCATCTACACATTATCCGTTTGCTTTATTTAAAGTTTCGGAGACAATGTTAACCTTACAGCTTGAGTTATTAACCTTAGCCTTTCGATTAAAGTAAAGTCGATTGATTTTGGATATTTTGACATAACGATTAAAGGAATGTATATAATTACTCTCAAATTCAAAGGGTAACCGACTACGCACGGGCCCAGAGCCCATACTATAGGCCCACGTATGTCAGCAAGTCAGGATCCAATTATTAGCTGGCCAGAACTGCCCGACCTCCAGCCCCCGAACTGATAATTGGACGGCTCCGACTCCATTCCGTCTTCCCCGTCTCCAGCAATAATCTCCATTTTCCTTTCCCAGTTTCCGAGGCAGAGGAGTCGGGCGGCATTATTATTGCAGGCGGGCTAGCAGCTTGTGTCAGGTCCAGACACCATCAAGAAGCCTAGAATAAATATCTTACTATCAGCCCAAAGAGTTATTGCTAAGAAAGTAGTTGTTGAAGTATAATTCGCAATTCGCATTGTTTATTGTTTCGTACCCGTTTCGGAATTTCCGGACTCCAAAATGAATAAGCTTTCACTAATATTAGTTGGTGGGGGTGCAATAGCATTGGCTTTGTCTCTGGTTATGGGGTGGCTCGGATTCCCACACGTTCTCAGGAGTCAGATCAAAAAGGTAAGCAGACATGGCAAAGTATAATATAATCGGACCTTGCTACAAGTATTGCAGAGGATTTAAATTGTATGTGCATTGTGAAAAATGAACTCGGAAGAATAAACATCTCAGATAACAAGTTTGATGCAATTGAAATTTCAATTGTTAGCACTTAGAAAATACTTGCGAAATACTAGTAAATACGCATCTGCTGACGTTAAACGAATCAAATTCATAAACAATTTCGCAATATAATTGAGAAAATATGCAAAATCAGTCCAAATGCAAATTAATATATACATAGTTTTGAATTCGAACTCAAACGAATCCTGGCTTAAAAGTGCTAAACCTGATCTGCAATCTCAATTGAATCAACTAAATAAATCTCCAGTAAAACGGCTTCATTGGTTGCAAAAAAAAATAGGAACTTTTAAAATCAAGGAATCATAACATAGCATTACCATTAGCTTTGAAATAATTTATTTGCCAAGAATTTGAATTCTTTAAAAGCTCAAGTCCCAAATTATTTCGATACGTTTCAGGTCAAATAAAATTAAGTGAATTTTGGATATCATCATGCGGTAAGCGGTAGAAGGCCAATTCTGGAACCTTAAGCTTCCCAATTCCCAGCATGTACTTATATAGAATTTCAACTCCGTCCATAAGTTAACTTTTAATATATTCGATTTCGGCTATATGAATTGGGTTTAAGTCGTCTTTTGTTGGAAAGCAGTTGGTTCGTTTTCAGGAAGTTGAAATATTCCCACATTGACCATCAACATTTATAAACCAAGAAAAAAGTAGTTTCTAAGCTTTAGTTAACTTCTGAAGCTAGTAATACCGGGTGAATTACGGTCAAGGGCAATTGAAATTTATTGCGAACACCTGCCCTGATCCTATTAGATAGCTGCCAGCAACAATAGAACCATAAAAATATATACTGCAATTTTCCAAATTCACTACTACTAAATACTCCCTAAGCTCTGCTTCCTTCCTCATTATTAACTCCAATCCATGTACATAGATTGTAAAACGTCTTAATGATGACGGAACCCTTTAAGATTGATATTATCATTGGAAGTGCTCAATTAAGCCTCCGTATCCCGGCAACAGGAACAAGGAACAAACATGAACATAGTTGGCTCGAGTTTATTTACACTTTTTATTACCTGGTTCCTTGTACTGTGCACGATGAGGATGGTCAAGATTTCTTGACACATTTATGAGCATGACCATGCATCCCTCGCATCAGTCCTGTAGCTCATGTGCACCAGATTAACTTCAAACTGAGGCGTCGGCTCGTAAAGTCATCACTCATTTCCATTTCAAAATGAAGAGTGGCAGGCAAGGAGCAGCAGAGGCAATTAGGGTCATGGATCTGATTCACTCAATCAAACACAACTAATACTCCTTGACTGACTTTCTATTGGATCGTACTCTTAATCCCAGCATAACGACTGGCACGAATTAAGGCAGAGATCGGCTGAATGAGGATTTCAGGCCATTGAAATTGAGACTGCGAGAAGGGCTTGCGGTTTTCATACAAGGAATTAAATTGGATTTTCACGGAAAAAACTAGAATATTGACCTGAATAGATTCTCGTTTTCAGAACAAATGTAACCTAAAGAAACTTAGTATGATCTTATTACGTTAGCATAAATTGCGAGGGTTTAAATATAACCAACTTAATATATATAATATATATAAATATAATATAATTCAAAAATAATTAAACACTTGAATTTTAATATTTCCGGTAAAATTCAAATTACGGGCACTAAAAAGTGACTTTATAATGCTGCATCCAAAAAAGTATTAATTTTGGGATAAATTCTAAAGTGAATAAAATAAATTAAAATATGCAGATTAAATGGTTAACGACATCTTAAGTTACGAGAATGAAAGTTAGGTACCTCCTGTTACTTAAACTTGAGATATATTCAGATTTAGATTGCTAACAGTCTCAACTACAATTGTTTGTTAATTTTGTAACTAGCTCCGAAAGCGCTGAGTTAGAAAATCGAATACTTGCTTTATTTCTGTATAACATACGTGACTCTGAGATGATTAACTTAACCTAACGTAACATTGACGTAAAATTCCTTGAATAATATATAAGCTTTTAAAATGGAAGACCTATAAGCATATTACTGTAGAGATAGACCGAACCAAGACAAGTTTTTCAAAGAATTGACTGCCCACGCCCTGCCCCATGACATGACCAATACAATAATCTCCCACAAATCTAACTGCATCCCATCAAATTGAGCTTCCGAGTAATGACATAGCGGCTAATTCAATAATTCCCCCTTTTTTTATCGATACTTCATTCCAATGCGTAGTGACCTGTAATCAGGGCCTGGCTGATCAATGGTTAGGAAGCCCACTCGATTTCCATCATCATCCTTAGCAGGAATGAGCATTATAAAAAATGGAATACATATCTCCATTTCCCTTGCTCAGGTCTCAGAGTATCATTGTAGTACAGTAGTATAAGTTCTCTTAATCAGGATATCATTCAAGTTAATCCTCCGTAATGGAGCCCCCTTCCTACAATATATTGACTACTATCTCTTCTCCTGTTACACAGATCATCTTTTCTCTCATTAATTCGGATAAGGATACTAGGTTTGGAATCAGGATCAGGAGCCTTGGGACCGGGTTGGGACCGGCCGGAATGCAACAATGCAATCTTTACCGGTTGCACTGTTGCTGTTGTTGGTCCTGATGTTTTTTCTCCTATTATCCCCTCCTGAAGTATGTAGTACGAGCTGCACGGCACAGTACTACTGTACGTACTACTGAAGTCTCAGGAGCCCCTGAACCAGGACTGTCGGACAACATAAAAACGGTGTTTGTAATTTACGCTTGATTGTGGTCAAATTATTCCTATGGTCGGTCCTCTTCCTTTTTTTGGTCCTTGGCTCCCAATATTCTTATTATGAGGAGATTCTCAGGCCTCATAGTACATACATAGTAGAGAGTAGTAGGCCCAGACTCCGTCTACTTCTATTGTACTCATATTTCATTCTTATTTTGATTAGCTCACATGGTAGGCCAGCAGCCAGTACTACTACGTATGTATGCGTAGATGGGAAAAAGAAACGGAGGTTATGAGACAGGTGCTTGGCGATCTAAAAATTAAGAATGGAGAGCGGAAATAGGGATGAACATCTCAATCCTTAGTACTTAAACTGTGTATGTATGTGCTAGTTGCTATACCTATACCTACCTATACCTACTGTAAGAAGGATGACACCTTATTCAGAAAGAGAGTGATGAATACTGATTGATTAACCTGTATTCGAACTTTAATCGATTTTTAGGAATGTTACGTAATTTGGATTCCCTACGCTTGTGTGGTGTCAATTTGACGATTTAAATTCAAATGGAAATTTTGATGATGGATCAGCATGTTTCACAGTGGAGTATTTACGCCACGCCACTTTTTACTTTAAACTTTGGTAGCGTGGGGAAACTCGCACTGATATGTAGGCATGGCTCCAGTTTTGTTCAAATGTTGGAACCTTTTACTTTCGGCGTTGGCGTCAATGTTTAAATGGAGACAATTACCGAAAATCGTCTTAAAAATAATTTGTATATTGAACTAAATAGGCGCAATATACTTTGAATGGTGCTTTTGTGATTTTGCAAAACAGGTTTGTGACAATTTTCAATATGCTCTCCAGTAGGAGGAAGGCTTATTAGTAGGTTAATTACTTGCACTGACATCTCAAAGATATATTCAATAGATGCATAATTATGATTGATTGAAATCAAAGTATTACAAATAACTCCTGCGGTCCTGCATAGGATATTCATGTATAGCGCCTGGTGGCCCGCCAGCGCACGTCTTCAACCCCGTTTCCCTACTTCCTAATATGGATGCAACTGGGAAACAATGTGCTTCCGCTCCCTAACGATCCAGCCCAATTATTGTCAATTAAGACCAAATACAAGACCAGGCTCCTTTTGTGGGGAAGAGCCTCCTTAATTAAAAGGTGGGATGAGGATCCTCCGAGGTGTGGAGGCTAAGATCTTTAGGTCTTATTGTTGGGAACGCCTGAGTCCAAAATTTGGATGGAAAGGAGAATAAAGGTAATTAAGAGATTCTTGCAAGATAGATAGTATGACCAAGGCAGGACAGTAAGTCACCCATCTTCCAATTTTTTGCTCCTGACGGACTTTATTACAAACTAGGATTAGGATAGAAAACTATTTGTCATGGCATCTTAGCCATTATAGCGGTGAATGCCGCCTTGGACTGACCACAATCTCATGCATCACCCTCCCTATAGGACTCCGACTCCCAGTTTCCAAAACTGCTACAAGGCAAGTTCTAAGTACGTGCTAAGTACATACTAGAAGGCTTCAAGTTCCATCCATTACAGCCATAACGAGCCCTCTACAGGCAGGCACAATGGGATTACCTTGACTTTCTTGGGCTTAATTATCTGGATCTCAACTGACTTACTAACAGCATAAGGACATTTCCATATCCAGTTCGAAATTCGTGCTAGGCACTTGTCTATCGATATTGAGCACGCAGGCAGATGATACAATCATGTACTGAATAGCTTTAGGTCTTAGCGCAATACAATACATACCAGGTCTCAATGTTACCCTTTAAAATATAAAGTCAAAGAATAACCCCAAAGTGTCTTGATAAATACTTCATAGATAATCAATTCTTCGAGAATATTTACTTGATGTTTAAACAACTGTTGACATTAGAATTGCTGAGTACCCAGACCGCTACGAAGCGATTTATGGTCACTTTGGCGAAAAACCAGTTTGGAGAAAGTTGGTTTTTTGTTGTGAAGATGTTTAACCTGACCTAACCTCACCTAACCGAACTTAATCTAAACTAACCTAACCTAACTTAGCTCAACCTAACCGAACAGAAACCAATTTTCAACAAACTGGTTTTTCGCCAAACTGACCCGATACCTACGAAGCGTACTACACTAATGCGCTAACCCAAACTCACCGTGTATTTATTCAAAGAAATTTGTACTGTATTTTTGTCAAATTATTATTTTTTAATCAAAAATGTCTGTTTTCATTTGCATACTCTTTCTTTCATTGTATAATAATACTAGTAAACAAGTAACGACCTCGCCTTCGGCTCGTCTCTTATACTTGCGCACGCGGCTCCGCCGCTTAGCGAGCTTGGCTCTACGTTTGGAACTAATTAGTACAAATGTTTTCTTTAACAAATAAATCGATTACTCTAGCGTCTAGCATCACAGTTCGCAGGTACTTTGTTTCTGCGACATGGCTTGCTAACATCAAACTATTTGTAGAGTTTAGTAATTGATTTATTTGCTAAATAAAATATTTGTACTAATTAGTTCCAAACGTAGAACCAAGCCCGCTAAGCGGCGGAGCCGGGTGCGCAAGTATAAGACGAGCTGAAGGCGAGGTCATTACTTGTATTTTGAATTTTATTCTTCCGATTCAAGCGACTGTGAACTGTGTTATCTACTGTACAAACCTAAGTAAACCCGAAACCGAGTAGTAAGTAAACCAGAACTGATTGTGTCTAGTAATAAGTAAATACTAATAGCAGTGTCAAAATCAATAGACTCCTTGCAAATGAAATAGCAGATCAATCGCAATTTCTAACCCATCGTATCGGACTTTGCTCCTCACTCTTGTTATTGTTTAGACGTTTATGTAGTGCAAGAGCGAATTTTGAAATAGGCTCCAATGCTATAGTGTATTAACTGCTTCGACGTAAAATATTAGAGGCGGGACGGTTCCAATCTATTTGAATTTGCTTTGGGTTTTGATCAGACCCAAATCCATAGATCACCCGACACCAACCTTCAAAACCGGGCAATCTGTTTGGTGAAATTAACATTTGCGAGGTGTGATAGTGCCAAGACCTGGACCTGGAACACGTAGAGTTGTGCTTGGGCG
>JAQFZY010000448.1:0-27675 GCA_034696285.1 Hypogastrura burkilli | reverse complement strand
ACCAAAGCCCCATACCGTAGTGTAGTATACCTACCTCCGCCTGGGGTTATCCGTACTCTACACGTAGTGCCTACCTGCTGGTAGGCCAGTATACTACACGGAGGTATGTTTCATATCAACAACAGAGTGAGGCAACAACAGAAGGGGGTGAGGCAACAACAGAGCGAGGCAACAACAGTTGCATACACCTGGCAACACCGATGAGGCAACAAATTGAGGCAACACGAGAGTGAGGCAACAAAGTACTTAGCAAAATCACGAAAGACCACTAAACTATAGTCCAACCTAACTTCAGCTTTGCTGTGTTTGGAGTCACGTCAAACGTCAACTTATTAAAGTTGAATCTAAAAGTCACACGTCGTTACCACCCAAAGACTCAAATAATAACAACTCTTTATATTAATACTATTAAATTGTAATTTTGTAAAATGCAGAACTATTAGCTAAAGAATAAAGTATTGGTACTAATTGGTTTAGTACTACCTTTGTTGTCATTCCTATAGACTGATTAAGGATTTTCTTCGCTGCGCTAAAGACGAAAGAAATGTTGGGTTGACGCTTTTGTTGTGGGGGTCATCCGGGCGGAAGAGTTTAGTTCGTGTTGCACGCGGTATGCGGACTTTAATTTGGAATTTAGAGCCTGTGTTACTACTGGCGGCAATCTTGAACTAATAAATTAACATATTATAAATTATGTTTTTAGGTCTGACTAAAATCCACCGACCTCCACCAACACTAGAGTGGCTGTAGCCAAATTTAACCTCAGAAATGCCCGGCTTTACCGGTCGGTGGAGGTTGGTGTCTGCGAAAGTCGGGGGATTTTAGTAAAACCGATGCTTTTCTTGAAAATTGACTAATTGGTAATTGCAATTAACATTATTATTGTAGCAGATTATACGCAGTGTTGGTGGATCTGGATATCTTGCTCAGTATCGCACTTACGTGAGTAATTTTCGTTGGTTACTTCTTTCGTACCACCATTACCGTGATAAGGTTGTAAATTCAAGCTACTGAAATACGGCAGACGGGGATTTTAATTTTACTTCAGGATTTTACATTTGTAACTTTCAATTGTGTAGTTCTCTTTCTCTTTGAGTTGTTTTAATGTCAAAAATGTGAATTAAGGCATGTACCGATATTGTTTTAATTCAATATTAATGAAATTCATTTCTTTACACAGCAATGTGGCTTGGGGATAAGAGTATCTGTTGTCTGGCTCTATCTCCTGCTCCTGCCTCATTTGAATCTTAATTGGAATCGATCCCTTGACATATTTCTGTCTACTCTTAAGGTTTTCAGTCTTAAAATTCTTTATATCTATATCTTCTGTGCCCTATTGTCTGTATAGTCACGTCAGTATCTCTGTGATTAGGCTGGCTAGACGGATGCATTTGCATCCATGTGGCATGAAGGGAGAGTTTTCCTTATCAGGTTGGATTAATATCTAGACAGAACTCAGTTATCATAATTGGCTCTGGAACCTTTCCCCGAGACCTTGTAGTTCGAAGTACTATGCTAGACGGGACCTAGATTGCACACTCGACATTCGTTGGGCTAGGGAAGCCGCCTGTGTACGGCGGAGTACTATGTATAAGTACTAAATTGAGCTGATGGCAAGGGAAAAGTACAGGTTCCTCTTCCGATATTAATATCTCGCCTTAAATAACGTTAGCGCTTTTTCCTACCGACGAACTAAAAAGTCTGACTGGTCTGCGGATATATCGGACTATAACCCCCCATCATTTACCCCATTGAAATCCATTATTTTCTTTGTAGTTATAGGAAATGGGGGCGCTAGATGAGCACGTGGCGGACCAGATAGCAGCTGTTGAAGAGACTCTCACCCACGTGGATGAAATATTCGGAAACCTAAATTCGGTTGACTACGATGACGTGATTAAAGACATGACACCACTGGAACGAGCTAAATATGACCTCACCAATATCTATGCAATCAACTCTCTGTTTTTTATGTACATGCGAAGTTTCGGGGAGAATCCGCAGATAGGAACCTTGAAGGATGAACTTGATCGAATTAAACAACAGATGATGAGAGTATCTGAAATAGCAAATAAATCCAAGATGCCAAGATTGAATAAGGATGCAGCTCAACGAATGATTAAGCATGAACTTTGGGAACCTAACACTAATCAAGCCTCAATTGCCTCTCTCTCAAAGGAGCAAACAGGTTTGTCAGAAGAGAATTGGGAGGAAGAAGAAGAGCCAATGGAGACAGATGCGAATAAGTCTAGAAAGCGGAAAAGGGAGCCGGAAGATTGCGAGGAAGAGTTGAATGTCCAGAATAATTCTACTCCATCGCGTGAGTCCTCAAGTGATTATGTTTCTGAGGACGACGACGCAAATGAAACAGACAGTAGTTCTGAGGATGGGGATTTAAGTGACAATCCGGAAGACGATTAGTTTTACTTTCGCTTCATCAAATTAACTAATTTACACTAATAAAATAATCCTATTTTTTTCTAAATATTTCATACACCAACTCCAGAAAAATAATATTGGTGTTTTGAATACACTTTTTCTATTGATAAGTGAAATCCTAAATACTTATTTTTAAGAACATTTGAATACACGTTATGCATTAGTAAGACAAATATCGAACAATGCACTAACACTAATGGTTGAGACGTATGAATACATACATAGATCTATTTTCCAAAAGAATTGAATGCACGGATCTATATATTTAAAATAGCACGTAGACTAAGTTGGGTTTTATACAAAAACAAATCATCTATCAACATTACACATTTATTAGCGAATGAGTAGTATAGTAGAATGTATACATATATCATAATGTTGAAAAAAGATTGGTATTTTATGAAATATTCTGAGATTGAAGTCAAACTTTCGTTCCAGTTGCACGTAGTTGAACGTCATGAACCTATATATTTCGAAATTACACAAATTAACGTGTTTTTTTTATATTTAAAAGAAGGTTGATAATTGGGGATAAGCTCCGTTTAGCTTATATACAACCCACCGACTCCTATGATAAGCAGTTTATCCTTGACGTGTGGTAATTTAAGTACTATTTTAATATAAGTTAGGTTAGGTTAAGTTACTCACAATCTTAATTAGCGTCGATTAGGTTTGCGTGTTTTAGATAGTTTGGTCAAGGACCCTGAAGTTACCTGCCTAATATGCAGTTATCTCAGGACTCGGTGGATTGAATATATATGCCTCCCTTTAGTAAGTCACACACAACTCATGTAGTAAATAGTATTTGATTCACGTGGCTTCACGGATTGATTTCGGTTTACATTAAGTAGGTACATGATTACCTGGACATTTTCTGGTGTGGACAGGCTGTAGATAACCGCATCCGCAATATCTTGTGGTACCATGTGGGGCATGGACGAGTACATTTCAACTGACTTCTCCTCACCGTAGCTCCGAACTAGAAACTCACTTTGAACCACGCCTGGGCTGATTGCCTGTAGAATAATAAACTAAGATATTAGCAATTAGGAACCACGGCTGATATTTCGGCTTAATTCAAATCCATATAGGAAAGGAAATAGTTTATATCATAGTTAGCCTGCTCTTACGGTTACGCGGATTCTGGATTTCTCCACAAGCTCTCTCCGTAGTCCTTCGGTAACAGCAGTCACGGCGAACTTGGAGCAAGCATAGAAGTTCATCCTTCCAGTAAGACGATGACCAGACAAACTGTGCCGAAAAAATGTAAAGATTGTTGTTAAATGCTCAAGTCATCTTCTATTGTATTGCAATACTAACAACAACATAAATGCATTAGTGTCATTAATCGTCAGCATGTCCGCAGTAAAAAGGTTTATGCAAAGGGTTTGAATGTTTAAAAAGCCTCTTAAAAGCTAAAGCAACTTCGGGTAGCGAATTTATACTCGGTGTTGAGCTTTTGTAATTTTTCCGGGATATTATTTCGTGATTATTAGCACATCAGCAGCGATGAGTAGCATCGATAATTCAATGTCAGCCGTAGACGGAGTTATGCTAGAAGCTTAAGATCTCGGATTTCTATTCGGGCCAAGATGGGGTCACGAGATAACGCTCAATTCCAACGAGATGGTTCATAGCGGCACTGCGCGGTTTTGCTCTTACCGTGCAGTGCATAAAGAGCAAAAGCAGTCCACTTACCTATTAATATTCACAATGTGTCCGTCATTTACTTTGCGTTCTGCCATGGACTTAACAGATAATTTTGAACACAGAACCAAGGCGATCACGTTTATATCAAGCATCTCTTTCATTGCCTCAGTTGTACACTCTAAAAATGGTAATCATATAACAGGTATTCATTTCGTATAACTAATATATAGGTATTTGTTGTACTCTTATTACCTAACAAAGGTTCTTCAATTGCCAAACCTGCATTATTAACGCAGACGTCGACGCCTTTATGATGTTGTTTGATCCATGCAAACATGCCTTCAATGCTCGCCTCTTGTGATAGATCGCATTTGTACGAGAATAACTTCCCCTTGTAGTCAAGAAGTCGGCATTCTTCTGAAAGTTTCTGATCCCAGTAATTAATCCAGGTTATTAGGTAAACATATGTAAGGAAACAGTTAAATAACAGACTGGTTACGAACAAAGATAGTCAATTTATAAAAAAATATGGACAAGCATGGCCATGACTCCAACTTACATCAACCCGCTCCTTCCGTCTCGCACAGCCGATTACAATCATACCATGTTTTACTAAATTCTTGCAGATTGCAGCTCCGATTCCTGAACTGGCCCCTGTAACAAGGGCAACCCTCCCATCCCATCTGGATATATCTGACAATGCCATGACTCCTTTCGAAACCTTTCTGTTAACGGCCTGAGCTCGAACACATTCGCTCGCTAATGGGCCACAAATGTAAATGTATACTTTTATTGACCTATAGAGACTCCCTTTGTCCAGTTCCGTGGAGACCTACCTATGTATGATGTTATGTTATATTGTACGCAGTACTGCACGTTGAACATTGGATTCGCAATTTGTGTATCAATCAGGAGTTTTATCGGGAGCTGATATCAAAATTGGCAAAGCTTAAGCTCTTGACAATGACCATGGTCCAGCATAAGCTGAAGCTGATGGCACTATACAACTGTGCGGATATTCAAGTGTTATGTGATCATCAACGGCGTTCAAAGCTGTATGTATGAGTAGTTGAGGCCCCACGCTCTCCACTAACCTTTGGCTCATCCACCATACAATGTGTACATTGTAATTGTGTAAGTAGATACCTGTATTGAGGGACGTGAAATTAAAAGTGGCCACACTTATGGCATTCTTATCAGTTATCTTTGTTTACATTTAATAACGTATGATCCGACCTGCCAACCGAAATCGAGTCTTCGTCGTAAGCTTGTTACGTCATAGGTCAGCAGCCAGTTTTCTTTTTAATGAAAAACTTCGATGGAAAGCACATCCAATTTTACATCTTTCAAAATAATTAATTGTTGACCTAATAAGTAGTTCCAGGAAAAATACAGATTTTAGCAGCCGCAAGAAAACTATCTTTATTAGGCTAATGTACTGTAGTTAGGTTATACGAAGTTACATGTGTTAGGTTAAAACTGGACTGTATTAAAACAAAATACATGAAAAATTGGTTGTACAGAATGTCAGAGGGAATGAAGCGCAAATAACAAATATATTTATTTAGAATATCGTTTACATTGTTTGAAGTTCTCAAGGAATTTCTTGACACTATTATGTTCGCCATAGCCCATGCCAACCAGGGCTAGAATCTGTTCATCAATAACGCGTCAGCGAACCACAAGATCACTTCTCACATGTACATTATTATGTTATTAAAAATTAACTTAATTAATAAACTTAACTGGATGACAACAACAAAACGTATGCTGCTGAGAGTGAGTTCATATTCCAGTTTCCCCTACGTCGCGATTACTGAATACAACTGACCTTTTTGTGCTCTTAAAACGCAAGCGGTATGCTGGCGTACAACTTTAATCAGTGGAATATTAACGCTTCTTCCTAAAATACCTAAATTGAGCCGTTTAGTATATGGTATATGGCGTCACTGTTACGCTCAATACACATTTCATCGACATGTCTGCATGTGATATCGATGGGTGCCACTGCCACTAGCGCTCATCGGCCGAGAGGCCGCCGGCCGGACCCCCATAATCTACTCAATTACGTTGACATGTCAGCAAACATACTACTATAGTTTCTGGTATTCTTTTAATATTAAGCGAGTGATTATTGGCTTTTAATTTTGTAAAGTGTACTCATTACTACATAAATCATACATATGTTTTATATATTATAAGAATAATATTTAAATCATCACCAAGTAATTCGAAATCTCTCACCAATTCAATTATATTTCCTCGCCAGAGTCTTGAAATATTTCGAATTCTAGCGTTTTAATTCCGTTAATTATTCTAAAATAAATCAGATTTTGCTTATACTTAGTTTGAAAAGATTTGTGAGTAATTTGAGGTAATTGGTGAGGAAATCTGTTTAAATTGGTGAGAGATTTCGAATTACTTAGTGATAGTTTAAATGGCAGCCTTACTAAATGAACTACTACTTCTTATTTTTGCCTGAACAGGCAGATACCTTTTCCCTCCTTGACAAACTCGATGTGGGCGTAAATAAATACAAATAAATACGGAAAGGTTAACTCCTGTAGAGGGTATGCATTTAGACCTCCCCCCTTCTAATGTCTGACGAGCACTTAACGGCTAAGCCGATCAATTAACGCGAAAAATAAAATATGCGACGTAAATGCCGAATCTCAATTCACACTTTCGATATATTGCAGATTATTGCCCTAAATCCTGAAAAAAACGTCGTCGAAGTGGCCATTTAACCCATTTCCCATGTACTCAGCATGTCCAGCATTTGAAATTATTGTGGTTCATAAGGGTTCATACAATTATCTTTCAAACAAACTTAATTTGATATTTGACCTCTTAATGACGCATTTCGAGTTTAATTCTTAACACACGTTTAGATAGGGAGTTTCTCCTTGCCGTTATCACGTGTACTTTATCAGTGTTACCCGTAGCAACAGTAATTCTCTTAATTCATGTCTACCAGTTCCTACTAATATAATGATCAGGCTGATAAAATTTGCGCTATAAAAACTCCAAAATAAAAAATGTATTTAGAAAAAGCGGACTACCCTGAACTTACAACTGGAAAACTAAAAACAAGAAACAAACAATCCAGGACTAATTTGTGCGTCCGTGAAGGTCCATCGAATGAAACAATGCTGTAATAAAATGAATTTATGAAAATTATCACGGAGGAACTGAGATGGGTCGCAAAAATTAGGTCTGGATTGTTTGTTTCTTGTTTTTAGCTTTCTAGTGCACTTTTAAGTTCAGGGTAGTCTACTTCTTCTAAATGCATTTTTTATTAAATAAATATATGTTTAGGGAAATGAAACGCGTCACTTCAAAACTTTCCAAGCATTGCATCTGCCATCCTCTGCGAGGAGCTGAACTACTTGAATGGGATGGGAAAATATAAAATTGTACTTATACATACACATATGAACTAGCATAGCATAGCAGCAGCATAGCAGCGGCCGAAAGCAGAAGGACCTTTGAGCTTTGACCTCGACTCGAGCTCGAACTGACCAGAGCCAGGGTGGTTAATCTTGTGTCCGTGAGCCGTGAGTCGAGCGTCCAGGTCCAGTTTTTATTTCCAGTGTCCGCTGCAACCTTAACTCAGAAGCTCTGTAGAATAATTTGCTAAAATGGCACTTCGGGTAATGGTCGGATGTAAGCGGGTTATTGACTACGCTGTTAAGGTAATTGAAGTAATTGAAGTAAATAATTTAAATATCTGTAGATAGATGACGTATTTGAATTAACGATTAACGAGTATCCATTATCTGAGTTACTACGCTCAAACTTAGCCATTAGTAATCTTAACAATAAACATCACAGGGTGGTTGAACTCTACAGTAAAAGGTCAGTGGGCACTCTACACTGACCTTACTGTAAAGTTTAACCACCCTAATCATAATGACATTAACATTTCGCATGGGTATTCCCGGTTGCGTTGTAGGTACGAGTTAAACCTGACAAGACCGGAGTAGTCACTGAGGGGGTCAAGCACGCAATGAATCCCTTTGATGAAATCGCTGTAGAAGAAGCCGTGCGCCTTAGAGAAAAGAATGTTGCGGGTGAAATTATTGCGGTTTCTTGCGGTCCGACTCAATGTCAAGAAACACTTCGTACCGCCCTAGCTATGGGAGTTGACAAAGCGATCCATGTCGAAATCCCTCCAGCCCAATATGAAACGATGCAACCGATCCATGTAGCTAAATGCCTGGCAAAGCTAGCTGGTGACCTCAAAGTCAATATTGTTATTTTGGGTAAACAGGTGGGTTATATCTTCGTCGATGATTTCAAATAGATCCAAATTCAGACACCGCTTACTTTTAGTACTTACCTTAATGTTATTCCTTAAAGCTAAGTGTAATGTTTGTAGTTCTATTTTCACTTTGAACCACTATTGACTTTGGTATTGAATTTATATGGCACGGCTCCTTCGTATATTTCTAGGCAATTGATGATGATTGCAACCAAACTGCACAAATGACAGCCGCAATATTAGACTGGCCACAAGGAGTGTTTGCATCGAAGGTATGTTTAATAATCCCTTCCATTACTTCTTACTTCTACTGACTATGAAAATTAGTGTCGTGTGTTTTGGAGTATAACATTGTATCACTTGATTCTATAAATACGTGTTTGAAATTTGAAATGACAGATTGAGAAGGAAGGTGATGGTCTGACTGTCCTTCGTGAAGTTGACGGTGGGATGGAGACGATTAAAGTAAAACTTCCCGCAGTGCTATCCGCTGATTTGCGGCTCAATGAGCCTCGCTATGCGACGCTACCTAATATCATGAAAGCCAAGAAGAAACCATTAGAAAAGAAATCAGCGGCTGATTTGGGGGTCGATTTGACTCCTCGAATTCAAGTATGGCTTTATTAGCTCCTTGTTTTGTAGTAGTATAGTATTGCTTGTGGATTTCACCGTCAAGTTATCTCGCTAATACTTGACTAATACGGAACTATTTCTCACATAGGTTGTTTCTGTTGAAGATCCACCAACAAGGGAGGCCGGGGCTAAAGTTGCGGACGTTGACGAGCTTATAAGCCGACTAAAAGCTTTAGGAAGGATTTAAGTTCTCTATGGAAAAACCGTCGTCGGTAGAAACCTACAAATTGATGTAAATATATATGTCCAATCCAAATTCGGATAGTAAAGTGGTCCGGCATGACAAAATATTACAACTTTTCGAGATACTATAATTCAAACATGAATAGTCATGACATAATAATCGCACAATTCAAATATGAATACATATTTGAACACTACATTAATGTTGTCAAATAAAACAAGGGAGATTGGAACAGGTTGAACAGTACCTTCAATTTACTAAATATATACTACCGACGAACTTCCTATTAATTATTGCTGAATAGTGTGTCACAAATATTAAACTGGAATAAGTAAAAGTGGGATTCGATTCCATTCTGAAACCTTATTTAGCATACGCATATGGATATTCTAAAATGACGCTTCAAGAATGACACATGACACAGGCTTTCGACATCTATGTAAATTACTAGGAATAGGTAGGAACATTACTAGGCAATACTAATTCAGATTCAAAGTTGAGTTTCAAATGTTTTTTGTTTTTTTCTTAGAGAAATCCAGGACCAGAGGCTTGGATCCAATAAATTAAAATTTCAGTCTTGCATTCATGATTGGCTGCCATATAGTCAATTATAGGAGATGACTGTATTGTATTGGAAATTGGAATACAAGTGTGCGGGTGATGTACGAAAAATGAGGTTCTTGTTAAAGGTATTTAGGTATTAGCGGGGCTGGAATGTCGTTAAAATACTAAAGTATTACTATTCCAAAGGACCTAACTCGACTTTGAGCTCCTTAACAATCCCCTCCACCTTGTGCGGGCGTAACCGTGACTTGTCCTGGCTCATTGTCGGCGTCAGTTGCTCCAATCTCATCTCCAGTAATTTTGATATTTGTAACAGAATTAGGAACGTGATCCCCCGTGGCGTCTTCCATATCCTCATGGTCCGAATCCCGAACCGCAAGAGTGTCATTTTCCTCGTCCACGTCCTTCCCAATTGAAACTGAACCGGCCGGATCTTGTCTTACCGCCACAGTTACGGACTCTGGCTCTGCAGCTGACACCGACACTGAGGAGACCAAGCTTGAATCAACCTTAAAGTAGTCATCCAATTCCTTCTTCCGGGACCCATCCAGCTCTCCTTCCACTTCTGCCCAGAACTTCGCGTCACTATCTTTCAATTGACAGGTCAGCTTACCCCTGTCCTCCTCCGACCAAGTGTCCCACCATTCACCAAACAGCTTTATCTGCAAATCACACACAGATTCAAAAAATGTTTGACAAAAAGCCTTGTGTACCTTTCGAACATTCCAAATTGCAATAATAAGTAATGAGTGACATTTCATACGAAAATATCAAAACATTTACATTTGTACTATAATAATCCTACTTGACACGCGAAGAGTGACACAGGTCGGCCCGAAGTGTCCAAATTCTGGACCCCATTGACAATCCCATTAACAGTGATCGTTGACGGGGAGAGCTTCTGACCAAGGACCTGAACGAAGTCATCCTTCTGAAGCTCACTCCATGTTCGGAACCACTGGATCAGGAACCTCAGTTCATCGGCTACTGCACGGTTCGACATTTTCTTCCCAAACACAAGTTGATTCGAAGTAGTTTAAAACCGAAAATCACAGAAAATGAAAGGAATGTAAATCACCAATCACGGAATTACAAAATAATAGTTGTAAACTTGAATATCCGCACAGGAAACTTCTTCCCACAGGCACTGTGGATATTACAATGGCAGAAGTGGGAAAAAACTTACCACATTTGAATCTTTATTAACTATGCTTCAATATACTTTTCAAGATACGGTAAGTTATTCGTCACTTTTATCCTTGTATTGCTTATATTGCCACGGTTCAAAATGTTAAAAGCCATCGACTGAGAGATGGCACTGGAATTTCTGATTTCAGTGTTGCACTTGTTCTTACTACTAGTATTTGGCCAAACCAATGCACTGCTCTCCGCTCCTCCGCCAGGCCACACGTTCAGTTCAGAGCCGATCTCTCCGCCGCTTCGAATCTCTCTTCGGTTTTGTTGGTGGAAGAACGTGGTCCGGAAAGGTTCCCAGCTTTTCTCACTCAGCAGAACAGCAAACGGCATAGCATCGTTGGACAAAAAATCTCGGGAAACGACGCCTGCCCTTTTGTTGTGCGTGCAGTTAACTTGCTTGGACTCTTAAGGATTAACTGGAAACTGGAATTAAAATCTAGAATAGAAAACTTTAATTGAATTGTGTAGCATCTTCAAGTTCAAGGGTGTAGAGGGGTTGTTCAACTTGCTCCTGCCTATTGTAAGCACTTTTACCAGCCTGTTGGTGGAGTCGTACCTTGTCGCCCAAAGAATACTAAGCCAAAGAGTTTGGAGACCCGACCCGAAGGGACATAAACTTTTCGTTGAATTTGTCCATAGCCAAAAACGGGTTTCTACCCGGAAGCATTCTTTGGCATCCTACATTTTATGGGAAGGAGGATCTGACATTTGACTTTCCTTTGACTTCTGAACACCCCGAAATATTAAGTGACAGCTGCTATTGTTGAACTCAACCTCAACCTCTACAAAAGCCTAACTGCTCATATTGCAGATAAATGAGCGTGTAAGTAATTTTCCATTTCTTGTACTTATTTTTCGTGCTTTGAAGTAAATAGCGTATAAATAAGCTTTTTATGAAAAACAATACACTCGATTAATAAAGTGTGCTCGTACCTGTGCCTACTACAGACGCCTATACTACATTGACTTTCATTTTTCAACTCGGAATTACGGAACTAAAAGCTAAATTGCATACATTATGGAATATGATAATGACAAGAGAACTTCTCTCAGCTAATACTACTGGTTATTTGTATGAGCCTTGGACTACTACTACTCCTGTACATGTATGTTATATACCAGGCAACTCTGCTCCTGCTCCCGAAATTAAACAACGTAAGTAATTGTATTCACAGGGAAGCATTCCATAATAATATGTATTTATGCGTATGACACTCTCTTACTCAACCTTAATTTTGCTTATGAGCAACAAATTCACATTACTATATTACAGCTTACAACTTAAGTGTTTACCTATACCTTTCATTTTCGTTTAGGATGCACAATTTGCTTACATATCTACGTAGTACATAATACATTGTACAGAAAAGGATACCATATTCGCAATATGGCTACACATGTTGCGAAGCGTAATATAATAATTAATTACTATACACGTGAGAGTACGTGAGAATTCGTGACATGTAAGCGTAACAAATTATGCATCAAAATGTAGTTCGTAGCTCGTAGTCGTAACTAATTATTGGTATAGGTGGTAGCCTGGTCGGCAGCTGATAAAATTATATTTTATTAAATACATACATTGTAATAGATTGTGAGCATACACCCACGTACGTATATACATGCCTAGTTTATACGTATGTATAGTACCTAATAGCTGAAAAAATGCATAATGCAATTTGAAAGGTAAAACGCAAAAGTATGACTAATTGTAGCCTTGGTCATAAATAAGCAAGGCAACAGCCATCCTTCTCCAAATCTCGACCTTCAAAATGTACATATTTACCTCGAGTACTAATCTACAGTGCTACCATATTTAATGTTTTCATTAACACTGTCAGCAAGGAGTTACTTGGTATCATCAAGGTACTACTGGATGCAGCAGTCATTGCCTATGTCTATACGTTTTTAACCTTAACCTTAACACACACACACAGCACGTAAAAATTGAGTAGGTTTGCAACTAAGAATTAACAAAGAGCTGCGTAATTACAGGTAGAATGCATTTTGTTTGTTAAGTATTATAAAATGATATCCATGCCAAAGTGTGCACACATAATGTTGTAATCAATACGCAGACCAAGTTCGTCGGGCAGAATTTTAGCGTCACGGTCACGCGGTCAGTCCCTTAAGTGATACAGATTTCTTAGAATTGTGTTTGACTTTTGTAAAATAATCTTTAAGGAATTTGTTGACACTTTTTAATTCGCCATAGCCCATGCTAAACACGACTAGAATACTCTAGTTCCGCCGGCTCGCAAGCTATTTACTGACATAAAACGGTTCATGAGGCGGAAGGAGCGAGCGGTGTGTGCAAGTATAAGACAGGAGCCAACGCAACGGTGACGGCGTTACTAGTATTTACATACGTAATATTAACTAGTGACACATGGAAGATATTCATTTTGAATGGTACGGTATCCGGCATCCTGCATACTTTTTACTGCCAAACATTCCCTTAACACGAGAACAATTGCGGATTCAAAAGTATCCAATTTGCGGGTTTAATTTGGGATTAAAGTATATACGCCCTTTAATAATAATTTCTACCTTATATGTACATATTACTACGTATACTTAATACAAGTGTAAAACGTTAGCATCATAACATTGCCGCACAAAGAGCAATGCATATATTCTTTCAGTAGATACATCAAGGCTACAGTTGTAACGCATTATAAAATTATAATAGCTAGGTAACATGGAATAACGTAGGGTGTCATAATGCAGTATTTACTCATCGTAGATACGCATTCGCAGCAATACATAGCCTTATTGAGGGTTCCGTGCTTGTAGATGAATATAAATACATCTTGCATTTGCAATATGAGCTAAATTATATGGCATGGCAATGGCATGATAAGTGATTAAGTGTAAGTATATTGGATACTTTGTATAAATTGATAACTAATGTTTACCATTAACCACGCTAACCAGCTTTGAATGACATAATGATAAGCCACACTTGTGTAACCAATGCACGCTAAGAACGACGAACACTTTACTAGGCATTTGTATTTAGCTCCCACTGGCATAATTTATCTTTATCTCACTTTTCTGCTTAGCATAATAGAAAAAGAGTTATAATAATCCTTAATGTGTCAAAGGGTGATTTTGATGAGACGATAAACGAAAATAACCGGCTGGGTTCGATTAAGATTAGGAAATGTATTCATATTTATAACAAGCCTAAGGCTAAGCTATCGTAATTTTTTCAATTGTTCTTGTTGTGCAGTGTATAGGTATAATGTTTAATCATTTTTTTATATGTTGCCTTCTAAAAACATACAACGAGGATGATTTACTAAAAGAGTAAAAGGCACTGCCTGTATATGTATATGGTGCATGATATAAGTACTACATAGATATGATGGAGCATAGGCTGAGGCTGAGGGCAAGTGGATCTATCAATTAGCTAAATTGCCTACTTTAATTGTCATTTGCCAGGCCAGTGTTCGACTTAATCTTGATAGCTTATAAGGAGAAGCCTATTCCCAAAAGGAGTTCTCGAATCAGTTATATGTCTTCATATAACTGTCTCACCTGTTGTTAATTGCCCTCCTCTTCCCGTTCTGCAAAGCATCTTATCTTAACTCCCATTTGAGTCCCATGCGGGGTAATCAAATGATAACCTGTATCTTATTTTCCTCCTCTGAATTTGATTTGTGAAAAGTTGGTGTTCCCCCCATGATTAGAGCCTACTACCAGTTTTTATGGGGTTGGAAGTTGGAAAGCAGGCTGACTGGAACTTGAACTCGCACGGTCTGCCTGTTCTGACTTCTAAATGCTAGCACAACTTGTTTAGGGAGTCACATGAAAAGGAAAAAGGGCTGAAGGGATACTATTTCACAACTATTATGTAGTAGTCGGACGGGAAACGGGAAGTGTGAGTCTGTTTACGGCACTACTGATTTAAAAAATAAGACTCTCTATTTTGCTAATATAATGTTACAGAGTCATGTCTCATCTTAGATGCGGTCTTGTTAGGTATAATTACATCTGGATCCGACTCTTCTTTGCGTGACTCAAAAATATAACATGCATTCTGGAGTTATTCAGACATCAATATTTCCGCGGTTCGTAGCCCTTATTTGGTCAAATCAGATCCAAATTCCGTTCATAATAAAGTTATTATCATATTGCAATTTATTAAGTAGTGGGCGGTAATAAATATAATGCATGAAATACAAGCTGAGCCAGTCAGTTGTACATTGGTTTTGAATGCTGTACAAATGTTGCGGCTATACTATTGGCTCCTTTTCATACGAAAGTATAATCCTCCTTTGTACGTACTATGTACTACTGTAAGTCAACCACATTTTTGGAGAAGGACCGAACATGAGAAGGGAATCCAATTAATTAAAGGGGCTTACGTATTTTAAGAAGGGGAAACTGCTTAGGGTTGCAAATTAGAGGCAAAAGCTTTACGTACTTATACGTAGCACTACAAGATTTATGTAATATGCGTACGCATACGTTATGGGTTTGAATCTAGTTATTGTTGGTTACTCCGTTTTTTCCCCGGCATGTTGTTGTTGAGCTGCTCTGCGATTCAACCAAATTGGCTCTTTCCCAAGAAATTAAAACTTTACTAGTTCTTGAAAAATTCGGCATGCCTGTTACATCTTTGTCTATTTTGTATCTTCTTGTGTACGTGGTACTTTGTAAACTTCAAATGCAAATATCGTATTTTGTCTACATCGATTCTAACTCCAACCATAAACCTTGAAGTGGGCTTAGGCTTAGGACAATTATTTTTTTGGTCATGTCAGAGTCTCCCACTCCTTGTGTCCTACTTTTAAGACCAAATAATTGTTTAATATTTCTCAGGAATTTTTTACAAGGAAGACAAAACACAACATTCCTCGCTATACATTTATAAGTATTATAGGCCCGGGTAAAAGCTCTTTTGCAAATCTTTTGAATGATGGAATCATACGTAATAATTTTTTTTCGTCCGTTCCCAAAATGTATTATTAAGTAGCTAAGTGCTTTATGCTTTTCACTTTTCTGCCTGTCCGTCTGTTTGTCTATCTGTCTGTCTGTCTGTCCGGGCCGACTCAATCAATCAAGAACCACAGCACCGATTGAAAAACTGTGTTCACTAATCGGTTTCTAATTTTTGTCTGGGTTTAATATGTAATATACAGTTTGACCTTCGATCCGTATCACCTACCTCTTTCGAACGGCATTACTCGGGTTGACGTAAGACGTTCCGTTGACCTTGTACTTCGGAGAGCTCAAAAAACGTTGGCTGCTCAATCGTAATAACTTACAAAACCGATTCCGTAGCTGTTTTAACTAATCAATTTCTAATTTTACTTCGATTTAAATTCCGTATAGGGTTTGACTAGAAGTGACCTCGTCCCGGGTCATGGTCAAGGCCAACTCGTGTTTCAAGTGATCCATTTTTCGAATGAGGTGTCCTTCGAACCGTATCAACTACATCTTTCGAACAGCACTATCCGGGTTGACCTAGGACATTACATAGAGCTTTTGGAGGTCAACAAATGTTTATTGCTTGAATTGTAATTACTTGTAAAAACCGCTAAGCTGATTCCCCAGCTGTTTTAGTTTTCACGACTCGATTTCTAATTGTACTACAATGTTAACTCCGCATACTTATTGACCATAAAAGTGACCTCCTTCCATGTCAGGTTTAAGGTTAAGTATTGTTTTGAGTGGCACTATTTTTCAAGTGAGGTGTCCTTCAAACCGTATTGTGAACTTCTTTCCGCAGCACTACCTGGATTTATCTTCAGCATTCAGTTGACCTTGGAGAGGTCAGAATATTTTGTTTGCAGCAGTCTTTATAACGTAAGAGCCACTAAGCCTATTCAAAACTCTGTTCAACATTTATTTATTTATTTTTCCTGAAGTGGTATGAATGAGATTTCACATTAATTTTCACTCTCCGCTACTTGTGTATGCTATTAAATGGTTTATTAAACCTAATAATTGCCTAGAGTTTTTTATCCGCCAAAAACCTCGTCCCATAATTTATTCAGAGAGGAAGGGAAGGAAGAAGGCTTGTATTTTTAAAAGGCTACACGGAAAACCGTGATCGCTATGTACTATGTAAACCGTAACCGCTATGTATTGATCCGACAGTCTGAGAGCGGGTTGTTATTGTTGTTGTGTAAATGCTTACCTCCGATCATAAAATCAGCGTGGACTCAATTGATGATTTATTTAGGTATGGGTTGAATGATGATGCATCAAACCTTCAAGCGTACGCTCGCTCTATCATTATCACGTACTAAATTATTATGGGCTGGGCTAGCTTAGGTTCGCTTAAACGCTTAATATCCCGTACATTTATAAAAATTTAGCAAATGCCATTTCCGTTACCCTTTTTAAAACCCTCACATTGTTATCGGCTGACCTTTCCTTTCCCAAAGTCCACCTTGACCTTTCCGTCTGGCTCTTGTCCAAAGGAAGGTGGCATATGCAAACTGGGGAGAAAATAATGGTACGTCAATAATGATCCACTATTTACGTGAGCCGGGGAAAGTCGATGAGTTCGTGCTCGTGGTAGGTTAGTGTTTGGAAGTTAGGTAGAGTATTATTAATTTTCCCTGAGTCTGACACGACTGCCTACGTAGGAGCTGTACATGTACTGCCTATAGTCCAGGGGTCTGTTAACTACATAAACATATGTATATGTACGTACTTATACAGGCCTATAACTCTAGCAAGTAAAGAAAAGAAAGTAGTGAAAGCCGAAGGAGAAAGAAGCATGATTGAGTAAGAGTTTATCAGAGTTGACAGGCCCGAAGCTCCTTCCCTGACTCTAATATGAATGAGAAGAAAACATATTTACGGCTAATCAATAGGCAGGATATGATTGGGAAAGGAGTTCGACGCAGGAATTACGCTCCGGCCTGGTCCTGACGGAGATTTATTATTTTTAGGGCTAGTCCATTTTTGTTACACTTAATACTAAGGTAGGTATGTAATAATACGCTGCGTATCTGAGCCCGAGCCTATTACGCTCGAGTGAGGCACCTATTTCTGGAAGTTTATTCCGGGATTGTTTATTGAATTAATCCCTCTCAGCACAACCGTCTATGTACATATCTTGATAAATATTGTTATGCACTGTCACAAATGCATGCAAATAACACTATCAGTATCAGCTATGCCTTATGCTGCATACTGATAGTAGGACATTCTGATTTTCGAATACAATGTAATCACAGGCCTGTCAGACTTGTATGGGAATCATGCGTACGGGTACGGCTTACTTTCTCTGGGAACTTGTCCTGTCTAAATAAGTTTATGTAGTACTTGACTACTTGTTTTTGTACTATTAGGTAAATTCCAATCTCTTTCATTTATGAACGTCTATTTACATTACGGTTGTGTTAGTACATATATCTATAACTAGTATGGCCCACATACTCCGTGACGTAAATTGATGCCATGTAATATTTGAACAGTTATTCAGACAACGCGTTAGTTATCCAAATATTACTCCAAAGTAAATGCATGCTATCTTCGGAATTGATACATTTAAGGCAGCTAGGTAGGTATTCGACGGAAGCATACCAAATAATATATTCGGTCTGATGCAACATGCAACACACCGCAGACCACTATAGGCCGATGATGACAGGTAGGAAAACAAGAGCGATGAGATAATCTTCGTTTTGAAACTGTTCCGTTTTTTCTGTCCCCGATGCAAGTCCTGAAAGGAATGGAACATTCGTGACGACCAGCCCATAACCCACATGTGCTCAGAATGGGCCGTTTAAATAATTCAGACCAACGCCTCGCATGTCCTCTGTCCCAAATCTTTTAATTTGTGAAAGTATTCTTTGTAAGGGGGGACCACAGGGCGTCCCTTACGTCATGTCCTACGGACCAACAACGTTTAATTTATAGGCAATATCAATCCGGAGGTACTCCTTACTGTTCCCAACCAAAGTCATACTTTTACTCTTTGATGCGAGGAGCGGAGAAAGTACATGCGTGTAATATGTAATGAAGCCTGGGCTCTGCCTTTGGCGTGCAGCTATCCTTAATATACTATTGAGAAATTCATAAGAAGAAGGGCGGTATAGGGAGGCAGGCTGAGCCTCCACTACTGTGTACTCTCTCTGTGTACATATTAGATGATTCTGTGTGTATTTTCTATTTTGAAACTAGAAAGTGGCCCAAGACTCTCCCAGCCAGCCGTTTGGAGGGAAAGGGAAAACGTGTCTGAGAAAGATACGGCCCCCTTACTTTTCCCTTTGATGGGGCAGGCCAAAAGTTTCTCAAAAGTGCTTTGTAGGCTAATTTGGATTTATTTATTCTTTATTCATTCCTGAGAGTTCCTTAAGCACACAGGAAGGTCCTGACTCAGGCCGGGCAGCCCTACTTTCCCAGACCCTCCTTTCCCCATTAACAGCTACTTCCATAAATAAAGATGGACTGGGATGGATGGATCATGGATCTCTTCCCCAGGAATATTATGCATACATATTTATATGCATGCATGGAACCGGAGCCTAATGTACGCTAAAGTTATGTCAACGGAGGGAGAGCATATGACGTGAATACTAAATAAACAATTTTGTCTGGCTCTAAAGATCTTGGATTCTATTGAGAGGCAGTCTGACTGTAGTCAGTAGTGTATTATTGGACGGTACATGATTTCCTGGCTTCAAGTTCAGAGTCTGGAGTGTAGTTCTTACGCTTATACGTGAATGGAGTCTCTCTATGCTCTACGTATAAATATGCGGGTTCTTAGGTTCCTACCCGCCTGTCTTCACAAATATCTCTATATCAGTCAGTCTTTCCTTTCCCGGGATCCGAGTTTTGGGTAGAGACGACCACATGGGCCCACTCCTTTGAAGAAGCATGTACTTTTATTAGAATATATGACCAGGAGCCAGAAGCCTAGTGCCATAAGCCATAAGAGATCAGTGAAAGTGAAGGAGAGGAAAAATGGGAGGAAAAAAGTTTATGAAGATAAATAATCAGGTTCGTCAGATTCATCATCCTGTCTCCCATCTTATTAGTGTGGCATTACCTGAGTGCCTCCTTCCCCTTACAGTACATTAGTAGGTAGGTACATATAGCTGGATCCTGTATGTAGTATGAACATGCATAGAACTGACCTGACTACAATGCAAGCCAAATGGACAAGCTCCACAACCCTTTCCAACTAAAATTCAGAATCATCTGATCTAATGAGTCTTCCATATAAGGGCAGATCCTGAGTACTGCTGCGCTCCGTGCTATATACATGGATTGCTCCAGGACAGAATAATCAAGTTGGAAGAACTTGAATTGAAGGGGCTCTCTAGTGTAGTTGGTAGTTGGTACTACAAGGAAGGTTGAGGGAAGGGGACAAGACAACAGGCCCAACCAAAAGTTTTCTTTACTGTTTTCTTAATACTACGAGTTCAAGTTAACCTGTCCTGCCCTGCTGGCGTAGGATGGGGACCACAATGCAATAGTAGAAGTGCAGAATGGGAATGGATGTGGGAGGTTCCGGCCTCTCGTACCTCTTTATGCAAAAGGCTTTGTGCAAAAGTTGATTTATATTTAGTGCTTTTAGAACTAAGTAGGATTAAAGATTACTACGAGCTATGGGAACAATTACAGGAGAAGAGCTGGTTAGTCGTTACGTAAATTAGTTTTTCTAATTCCTTCCTGACATAATTGCTTTATTGTGGGAGCCGGGTCTGACTTTGACAAAAAGTACGGAGATGAATTATTGAACCATTTCCGGATTAACTGGCTTCAAAAGTCGGGCAAATTTTTTGCAATTATGGATATACATCCAGATATGATGAGTATGAGAAATGCAGTTTTGCCGACGCCGCCGCTCGGACCTGAAGTGCATTAAGTTCCTGTTATTCAATTCACTTCAAGTTGACTGGATGTTCCAGCCGAGTCAACTTGGCTGGCCGGTTGAGAGCCCATGACTTAACTTGACTTGACAATGAGTAGGTTTTTTCCCATTCGCTAACTATACTTTTTCCCGGAGCTGCTGGGCTATAGCTATCGTGCCTGAATAAATATCCTCTTGGTTAGACAGTTTGGATTTGGGGCTAAGGTACATAGGTGTAGTGGTGGGCCGAGAGCGAGTCTATTATTATGGAGGAAGGGTAGTGGATGAGTAGTAGAGGCTCTCCTGCCTGCTCAAGATGAGGTTTTATTATTGTAGTTTGTAGCCTTGGAAGTTTCAAGGACCGTTTTTTCATGTTCTTATTCCTGATCATCATCTTCTTCTTCATCCAGGAACCGGTTCATCAGCATGGGCTTATGCTCCGCTCTCTGCGGGTAGGCTATTTCATCTGTTTCTATTTTTTCTTTCTTTCGGAGGAGGAGGAGGAGGTGGAGGTTGTAAAGGATTGTAAAGTACTCTCAGGCCTTCCACTAATATATTATTAAGTATTTTTACTCCTTCAAGTCCATTTCAGCAGTGTCTAGTTTAATAGATTAGGCCGGGGAAAAAAAGAGCTGGCCGTCACGAGATCTGTAACCTGTTCTCTTCTCCCGTCGTCGTCTTCTCTTTTTCTAAAATAAGAATGGGACTCAGGTTCAAATTAAAACGCACCATATGCCACATCCACTAATATAATCCCCTTATATGTGATCCTGTAGAGAACATTGATTTTAGCGTAGTATTTTTTAAACAAACTTACGGGAGAGCTTACATTTTGTTAAATAAGGTTTTTCTTGTAGTTCAAACCTATTAGAAATATTTAGAAAGAAACCAAACTGTAATGCATAGATATACATAGATGCAATTCCGGTTTGGCAGTTCTGGCTGGGATATGACTAGAGGTAGAGAGGTCGTAATCGTAAGTCGTTAATGCAAATCAGCACCGTATTGTTGAGTACCTGTTCTGGTTGTGTAAGTGTACATGTGCATAGTAATTTGAATAAATGCATCATGGATCATGGACCTGACAATGCCTTGTTGAGCCAGAGACAATGAGCCAGGAGCGTAGACAGAGGGAAAGGTGTAATTTATCAAACTTTAATTTATGAATAATTTTAAGGATGATTTTTTTGGGGGGGCTTCCAGTTACGGACGTCTTGTAGATTGTGGGGAAGATGAATAAGTTGAGTCCGAGGTCCAGGCTATAGGAGCTCGGATTAGTGTTACATGAAAAACACTTGTTTTTGCTACTGTTTCGTTTTGAGGGAGGAGGGATCAGCAGGAGCCCTGGCTGATCATCAGCATCAGCATCTGCTCCGCTGGCTGGGCCACTTTGGCCAAAAAACTCAGGCTCTCCTCTCTGCAATACATCAGGGGAAGAAGAGAGCCAGCTAAACCCACTTTTTAATCATTTTCCCCTTCATCCGTCTTTCCTCCATCTCATCTTCCCATCTCTGATCCGCCTTCGTGTGAGCTTAGAAAGCCAATATAATCAAAGTAAGTAGGTGCGTAGGACTGGTAGCAACTACTAACACCAACCAGTCCAAATCCAGACTCCTTGCACAGGGAAATTGGGAAAGGGAGTAAAAGTATTAGGAGACGGGATTTCTCCATGTACTCTTTATGTAAACCCGGACTACCGCAGCTACATATGTAGTTGTTGTTGTATGGAAGTCTTAATCCAAATCTCGATTTTGTTACAAGAATATTAGGATTATGTTTGGGTGACTACTGGAGATGTACGACATTAAGCTAAATAGCTGCCAATCCTTTCATTTTTAGAGCTTAATAATTTGGAGCTTAGGCTTAGCCTTATTGGCTTTTTTCGAATCTGAAACCTGCTCCAGTTGGAAGCCTTATGCAGGTTATATTCTTGTTGAAGTATGATTTGACACCCAACACCAGAACCACTTTCAATTAATTATACTGTATCTTGCATTTAAAAATGTATTCATGTTTTATGTATAACCTAAAAAAACGCCCGCCTTGCCTCATGCAATGCAAGGCATTTCCTTTGCAAATGTGTTTTCAAGAAGAAATTACTTCCGTCGAAAACAAAGCTAGTATGAGGTAAGGTAGGTTGGTTTAAAACGTTTGGTGACAGTTTTCTTGAAGCAAGTCGCCAAGTCCAGAATATCCTGTTAGCCATAATCAGGCGTTAGAATTTTATTTAGATTTTTAGATGCCAGTTTTTGAAAATTGAAAATCTTCTATTCCCAGTTAATATAAATTCAAGTCTCTGAGCCCTTGTGTTTAGGCTTAGCCTATTACACAAGGATGATAAACTGCTGCCCGTCTACGCTTCATCATTGGAAACTAAAGTCGGGACTCTAGGACCCGAGAAATCTATTTAGTGCCTACTAAATTACTAAATCTGCGTTATATGTATGTGGGAAGTATACTATAGGGAGGTGACACATGATTCGGTGCCATGAGCTGAGGTCGCTTGTCGTCCCTTTCTTAATAATCCCGTGTTTCGGTGAGAAACTTCCGTCCTACTTAGCCTGTATTATGTGCGGTGAGGTCCCGTTCCTTTGAGTCCAGTCCTCCAAGCTTTTGGACTTTCCTCACTTCTCTTTTTTCAAATGATGAATGCTATTGATTTTTGGGCTACTACAGTATTTCCCCTTTCCCTTGCCTTTCCCCTCAACACTTTAATATTTTGATTAATAACTTTCTCCGCTATCCGAAAGGACAGGGACCCACTAAACTCATACGTCTTCCTTGACTATAGGCCTCTGACATCAGGATATGGACCACCAGCCCCCCCCCCCATCCATTCCATTCCACTTTTTTAACACAATTTTCCGTTTTCCTTTCTCCGGCCAGGCCCCAGTTACAGATCATTCCGGGAGGCTGAGCCCATTCAGACACATTTAAAGGTTTCTGGGCGTATTGAGGTTTGGGCAGTTGGGCATGAGGCATTACAGCATACTGCTCTCCCCTCCGTCCTCAAATGGAATCACGGGTAGGCTTCAGTTGGAATGATTAGAATTTTTCATTATTCCATCTAAGTGTCATGTGGAGAATATGAGTTGGGCCCTATTTAATTAAATTAGAAGAATTCATAAGACTCCATGCATAAATTGAAGTAGGAGTATGAGGATTGTGCACATTCTGGCTCAATTGTGATCCCTCCAAAGAAGCTTCTGAGAAGCATGAATAGAATGTTACATGCATGAAAGTTTGACCTACAGCTAAATGGCTTTAACTATGTAATGCGTAGCTGCCCCGAGGTGTGGGCTGCTGGAGAATGATACTTGGATTTAATTAAAGTGGAATGTTCTAATAGTGGTTCTGACTTGCCATCGCATCCGGTGGCTCTAAGTGAGTGACCCAGTCCAAATTAAGGGGCATTTATCATTCAAAGCATGGGCGTAATGACCGAGGCCGTAGTTTTCCGAATGGCTTTGACTTGACCGGCGGTTACGTGAAGAATGATGTGAGTATGGGCCGGACTGAATTAATTCATTAATTCCTCCGTTTTTTCTGAACTTGGCACATCAAGTATAGGTACAGAGCACGTAACCCCACCGGATTCATTATTCATTTCCCCTTTTATATTACTGAGCTTTTGGCTGGTCCGGGCTAGTACGCTTCCTCTTTGCTGTTTTTCCCATGGATTTTATTTATTCACACACAGACATGAGTTCCATTAATAAGGGGGAACTATAGGAACAAGAGGGTAATGTTCTTAGGATCCTAACATGTTTCTGGCCGGTCGGGCTCTCCTATCATATCATGGTTGGATTATTTTAATATATGGGGCCCTGACTCCCTGACTCGCATATATTACATTACTATCAGGCTGGGTAATCAGGACGGCTAATCTCTCTGGCCAATGCATTGTAGAGGAGGGCTCCTCTTTTCAGAAAATAATTCGACTGCAAAATTGAAGTTATACTTTTTGATAGAGGATAGATTAGGGACGTAGATGGGAATAGGAGTGTGACTGACTGGATGGGGAAGGGCCCCACAATGGACATGGACACAGTCCCACCCTTCCACGCTCCATTGTTTATATGGGCTCCGAACAGGGCTCCTCCATTGTATCATCCCTCCGAGCCCATATGTGTGTCTAATTCCCTTTCAAATATAGGGAAATACAACATAATGACGAGGCATAAGGGTCCAGGGTTCATGGGGACACAGGGTGACCCTTTAGTCACTCCTGTTGCATCGAGACAAATGTCCGCAAAAGCGAATTTATTGGGTTTCTTTTTTTCGTGACGGAGAAACCATAGAATAAAATTCAAAACAATTATAGTTTTTATAGTTCAAGCCTACCCTAACGAACTTTAGCTAATATTTAAGAGGAACTTAATTTACTTTCAAAACAGTTTTGAAGCAAGTGTTAAATTTGAAAGCCGCACCCTCCGCTACCTTGGCTATGCCCGTTTACAACAGTTAATTTATAGAAGAAAAACGCTGAGAGTTGCCATTTTGATGAGAAGCTGACACTTTTAAACGCAAATTTAAGCTATATTGCGCATTCCAATGTTTCAATGATGAAAAAAGTTCATGTCGTTAGAGGGTGAACGTGAGACTACTTTCAAGACGTATAAGACTTTCTTCTTTCTTTGGATATTCTCCTTCCTTCAACGAGACAGGTTATGTCTGTAGCTGTCGATATCTCCAGCACCGCCCTTATTCAGGCTATACTGCCTACACGCTCATTTCCGTGCACGAGAAGAGAACTGAGAATGACAATGGCTGAAAGTGTAGATCCTAAGATCTAGACGACTCATGCTGTTCGAAATGGCTGTGAATCCTTTTCCCATTACTTACTATGTACGAAGCCAGTAGCTGGCGTGTGTGGATGGAGAGCCGTCTTTGGAAAGAGAAAGAAATGTTTATTAGTCAGTAACCATTACCATAATAATTTTAATGGTATCTCCTAGGAGCTCCCTACCTTATATATATATACCTTGTAGCCCATTAGAACTAGGACCTAGGAGTCTAAGTCTGCCATATATTCTAGTGGAATGTAAATCTAGAGCACGTCTTCTGCCTACGCAAATGAGGAGGTACGAAGTTCCATGGACCTGAGTCTCTCCTTCCTAGCCTAACAATATGGTTCCTTTAATATATCTCGTGTCAACTGGGAAGAAAAAGTAGTTATTCTTATCTCACTTTTAATCGGATCCCACTAAGATTTTTCCATCTCCCTCAAAGAGAGGCTCTGGGCCTGCTGGTCGTCCCATTATCATCCATAGTCTGATTCCCTCTCCTCTCCCAAGCACTTCGGCCTCGGTTTAAATTATAATTATTACGCCCCGGCCCTGGGCCTCACCCGGGTAACAGAGAAATAAAAGTTATGGCCTATGTAGGAGAGTCCCCCCTTATACGAGCCATTAGTGCGGAGGAATGACACTTTGGGGCTCCTATTGTTGTACACTACTTCTTTCCCGTAGTGCATTACACAATGGATGGGAGGAATCAGAAAGTCGATGGGCTATGTATAGGGGACTCATAAATGTAGGATCCCGTCCTCCTCCCTCGGCTGGCTCTATTGATGACTGAACCTTTTGCGTGACCCTATTGGGGTCAGAATGTGTCATTAATCTATCGTCGCTCTGCGTGAGTCTTCTCTTTTCCCATTACGAGCCCCTCAAAATGGACCCGGGCCAAAGGTAGAGAAAGATGAAGAAAAATCTTTTCTTCTCCTCCTCCATCTCCACTGTTTTGGGACTCCTTCCGAGCCTCTTCCTTTCTTAGGCAGCAGGGCTAAGCTGGACTATTGAGGGATTAGGTAAGGGCATTGTGAGGAATAAGAATGATTGCGGCCAATGAACATTACGGGGAATTGGGATCGGCAGCCGGCGGCCTCTACACCATAAACACATCTCACAATCTACATTTCTCGTACTATGTACCTACAGTACTGCAGGCCAGGTTTTCCCAAGCATGCCTCTCGTAGGAAATCCTGTCAGGGTTCAACTATTAATTATGAACTCTTTTGCACTCTGAACTAAGCTAGTATTTTGATTGAATTCGCTCGTGATTAATTCATCCGAATCAATACGTTTATACTGGAGGTACTAAGTATAATATGAATCCTGAAGATCACACTCGGTAACTCTGTAAGTCGATAATGTACTCAAAGTCCCAGTTTCAAAACAATGGTTTCGGGAAATTATTTGTTATGTCGAAATTCTCAGTCTCCCCCTAACTACTCTCAGTTGATTGAATTCATTCTGTTTCAAATTTACATAATACAGTATATTGGAATCCTAGGTTAATCCGAGTTTGCGTGAAAGGGTTTTTATTTAACGAAGCTTAGAAAATTTCAAGTACTGAGTTCTGGCAACAAAAACCAACCCTGACTTCTTTAAACTAAATCACGTCTGCTTTAATAATATATATAAACAGGTACAACATTTTTTTAAATAAGCTATAGCCTAACCTAAACTATACAGTAGTTAGTCCGACAGAAGGCTAAACTGATCTTAGCTTTACGAGCAACGATAATATATGTATGTAGTTTCGGAGTCAGCATTTATTTTGTAGACCCAAGTCCGAGCTTTTGAGATGCCATAATACTGTCATTGAAAAGATTACGTTGAGTTCAGAGTTGATGCACAGGATTGGGAGCTGGGAGCAGTACTCCTACACAATTGACCGATTTGGAATCTATTTATTCCTGCGTACCCTACTCTCCGTCTTCTGCGTTCTATGCCAGTGGTGGACGTCATGCTTTATGTCCCGCACTTATATTTGAGAACATTTCAATTTATCTTCGAGGCCCGATCCTCTTGGCTCAGGAAGAATTGAATGAAAGAGCGGATAGGGCAGGGTGGGAGGACTCAAGCCCAAATGGGATCTATTTCCCTTTCTTTCCAATTTTTTCATAACGCTATC